>JADLZK010009832.1:0-140475 GCA_015847255.1 Hyparrhenia diplandra
CCCTAAAGGTGTAGGAATCCTTCTCTATAATCCTCCCCGTCTTTGGCCTTGTGTGTCCTTGGATGAATTAGCTAGGAGAGAATACCTCCGTTCCCTATGGAAAATACGATACCCTGAATATTTTCAGGTGAAAGCTACAACGACAATTCCGTACGCTTGCGGATTCTTCTGCAACGTTAAGAAACGTCAACAAGCTTTCTGGCACCGTTGCCGGGGAATGGTTGCTATTATCTTCAAACCTAGTTTGTCCTCGTATCTATCTATTAAAAAAACAAAATAGTTATTTTCTTTTTCCAAAATGAAGCCAGCCAACCAATTCAAAATCTTTTTGCTTCTCCAAAAGGGGGAGTTCACAGGGACAAAATCTTTTTCAAAATCAAAATCTTCATCTGGCCATGAACTCCACCCTAATTAAAAAAACTTTGGTTTGGGCACACTCCTTCTCTGGTGACTATTTTTGAAAACCTGTGTAACCACCTATGAGATTTTGAGGAGTTATGTGCATGCCTAAGCATTCCTTGCATGACACGAGAAATTCTCATGTGGAAGTTGTTTCCGCTCTCCCTCATAGGGTAAGCAAAACAATAGTACACTAATGTCAAAGGAAGTTTGAATGGGGATTGAGAAGAACTCGAAGACAATTTTTTGTCTAGCATTCTTCCCCATCAACACCCTACCAAGGACAATCCTCGATTTTGAGTAAGATGAGAAGGAGTCCATAGGTGCAGCCTGGGCCAGGTTCACAATGTTAATACATGCCGGCCCAGATTTGTCATTACCCGATAGTGTGCTTTTGCAACTCTTTTGTTCGGGTCTTGACATAAACGCTGCCCTATGCCTCGACATGACCGCCGGAGGGTCATTTGCATGTAAACCTACAACGGAACAGAGGAGAATCCTTGATCACATCCTAGAGAAGCATGCATCATTCGTTGTAGAATCTATACCCCTCCACAACTAGGGCATGTCAAGCTTTGAGGAGCCCTCATCATTCAAACCATTCCTCATACCATCATTAGAACCGACTGTTGAGCCCTCTCCCGAACCATGAACACCGAAAGAAGGAATGTTTTGTCCTTCGGGGTTCGCGATTGAATTCAAGGATGATGACAGAACCCCAAAAGCCGAGGTGCGCTTAGGCTTTTGTATCAATCTCATCCTTGACTTCGATCTTCTCAAAGGCTACCCTCTCGAAAAGCTTTTTCACAAAAAACCTATAGAGGGGAGCCATGATGAGAAGTTGGGAAAGATCACTTCCGCCACTCACCTAGAGATCCCAAAAAGCGAAGCATCTTCCCAAACACGTTCGAGGAGACAAATTTTATAACTATGTTTGCTTCACCCAAGTTGCTTCTGCATCTTAGTGAAACGAAACACCTGTCGCCCTCACTCGAACACAAGTCATGTCCCTCTGGCCAACAAAACGTTGTTCTTAACAATGGTCAAGATTCAATGTTTGTCCTTCATGACACATCTTTTGAGGATAAACCCTCATGTGCCATGGACATGCACGAGGCAACAACTCTTGAGACCAAGCAAAATTCTTTTTTTGAGCAAAACAAGTTGTCAATTGAGACTTCTTACATGCTCACCTTTGGGTCTTCTTGAGTTTGTTTTGCTTCTAGCTGAGTGCTTCCATGAAGATCACAACCATCTCTTGATCCTCTTTGTAAAACTTTTAAAGAGAATGGTTGTAAGTCTCGTAGTAGCACAATGACGCTAACCTTGCAGCTTGAGCGTAACGTTAAATTCTTAGTGGTGAAACTGGGAACTTCACCACATTTGATAGCTGTAAGATAAAGTCCCACGGTCAAGCTTACGACCATAAAGAAAGCACTACCGGGAGATACCCCGGACTATCATAAAAAATAAGAGAGCCTTTCTCCTTTCTTACTAATAAAAGCAAGAACATGTTATTAAGCTAGTATGCACCTTCGGGTATTCTTGTCGCTAACCATTTCAGGTGGAGATCGATTAAGAAGATCAAAAGAGGCACGCGATGCTTGAAAACATGAGGGCGACATCAACAAAAAACTTTGATGCTCACGGGCGATGGAACACACTCACAAGGAGACCCGGACCTTGCACTCTTGACTTTTACACAAAAGTCCAAATGTGGGGGGAAGATGGCAAAAATCTCAAGTTCCATACACACCAAGGGGTCATAAAAAAATATTGATGGTGAATAAAGAATGATGTCAGCCCTGCCTTGCTAAAAAAAAGAAAAGAAAAGAATAAAAAAAAGAGAGAGAAAAGGATTGAAAAAAAAAGAGAGAGAAGAAGAGAATAAAGATAGAGAGAGTAAAGTAAAAAAAGAAAAAAAAGAAAAGAAAAAAGAAGTGTGTGTGTTGTCGAAAAAAAAGAAGAAGAAAAAATATAGAAAAAAAAATAATAAAATTAATAGAAGAGGAGAGGAGCAGGTTGGCCCCACATGGTCAAGATGAATATTAATGTGCTGCCTGACTCCACCCTTCACTGCTTCCACAAGCAAGAAGGGCTCACTTCTCATCCTTTGCTGCTACCATTAAGACCCATGGCCCGTACACACGTGTGTGTGGCCTAGCCTTGAGGTACACCTGGGCAGAGCCATCATGCAAACCGCAGCAATAACTTTGATGCTTCATCCATAGATGCTGCCGGTATTTATACTCAGGTATGCAAAGGTAATGTTCACCAACTCATTCACTCATTTTTGTCTCCATGAAGATAAAACTCCATGCTTCCCTTGTTATGTCATATGCTTTGAGTTTGGATGCATCTACATATGCATATGTAAATGCATCTATAGGTCTTTTTAAATTAAGCGTGGTGCTTAGGTTAAAATGGCCTTCTTTAATCGAGCTTTGACATGGTGTTGGAGTTTGGCTAATGAACTAGAGTAGCTGTCATAATACATGGAAGTAATTTATGTTAGAGATGAATCAAGGCTATGCTTTCACTGCTTCGTTTATTTTAGCCTTGCTCGAGTAGTTGATGTTGTGGTAAAAGTAAAAAAAAACAAATAATCACAATAAAGGCTCCACAGTATTCATGCCGATGGGGCCATGTGTTTGTTTTTGTTTTGTTTTCTTTGTTCAAATAACCAGGTACAAGAATAAGTGTGGGAGAGATCTCGCAAGCTTAACAATCACACTTATCTGAGATCTCCCCAACACAATCCACAAACACCGAGCAATTTACGATGGAGAAGGATGAGACGAACAACTATCAGCAACTCCTTCCTCTTCAAATGGTGGTTTGTACAAACTCTCGCCCTCACATCTCCCAAAAAGTTTTGAAGTTTAAACCTGATCAAATTAAAAAGACAAAACTTTTTGGACGCTCCATCTCCATGCTATCCTTTGATTAAATTTGCATACTCTTTATTCCTCGCTAATATTCCTATAACTTGTGAGCTATCTATCATAGGGACCCCATGTTATCTAAGTAATTGGAATATGTGATATAGCTGTATGATTTGAACCTTGCTCTTTTATATGAACTTGGGATTTGTTTTCAAAATTCAAAATTCAAATAGCATGCTCCTCAATGATATGCAAACTCCTACCAGAGCCATTTCGAGTTTATCAAGTGCAAAAACTCTTACATACATGCTACTTATCTTTGCATTGAGTTTGTGTCAAGTCTTGTTGACCCTTGTTGAGATAGTTGTCATGCCCCCAAGATCAAGAATCACATGCACGCCACATATAATAGCTATTCCTACACTGGGCATACGCTAAAAACATGTTTCCGTCCACCACAAAAACTCTGCTCCTACACCGGGAGTAGACACAAAAAGATATCTTAGAAATAAATACTCCATGTTCTACCAGATAGTGATCTCTCTTTATATTTGTGGTTTAAAAGACATGGCTATAAAAAAATATATAGGGACACATGAAGGTCCCATGAAAAGAAGAAAAAAAATTGGACACATGAAGGTCCAAGAGTTAAAAAAAAAGAAGAAAGAAAAGAGAAAAGAAAAAAAATGATGAGCACATGAAGGCTCATGCAAAAAGATAGCCATGTTCTCGAGAATAAAGTTTTTGTAAGAGAGATAACACATATCAAGGAGTATAGTATAGGTTCTACTATGTCATATCCACACACATGCACTTCTTGATCTACGGGTATGCCATCCTTCTCCTCGGATCCAAGCTTTGACCTAGCAACATGTGCAGAGTAAGTATGCCTTCATATCTTTCCTACCCCAAAGATCCACATAAGCTTTTTAGAAGTAGGAAAGAAAGAAGCCAAAACTTTGATATGCCTTGGTGAGGAACCAAAACACAAAACTGAGTGATCCGAGTGAATCATTTGAGGAGCTAAGCTATATTTATATTTTCAAAATCAAATGAAAACCCAAAGTTCCTGCACTTATTCGAAGCAAGGGGATTTGAATCCATGTTGTTCCATAATTCAATTACCCAAGATTAATGTGGTAGACACATCAAAAGTTCACAAGTGCAGATGAAGCTTGGAATAACTTGTATGCAGGTTGCATATCAGGGCGATGACCCATCTTAGTCCTCAGCCTTTACTCGAGGACGAGCAAAGGACTAAGTGTGGGGGAGTTTGTTGACGGTCGTTAACTACATATTTTATACCATCAACATTAGTATAAAACTACAAAACATAATAGACATAGGGCTTTGAGCTAACCATTTCCACAAGTTCTGGTACTTCTCTTGCTTTGCGGGTCAAACATGAAAACATATAAATAGTGGGCTCAAAGCAAAGGAAAGTATACAAAATAGAACTGTAACACCCCAAATTTTGCCTCTTTTGAAAATAGAATAAAATGATTTATTTATGTATTTTTGTGTTCATGAAATGTAGAAAAATTAATATTTTTCATTTAATTAAAAATTAATATAAGGCTAGATACATGTTTGTGCATTACATGCTGTTGCATATTTTATTTTGTGATGTCTGAGTTTTGTTTGATTTGAAAAGGATTTTGAAATTCTTTTAAAAAGGTATTTGAAAAAGCTGTCCAAATAATAGAAAAAGGATTTTTATTCTTTATTTCCACTCTCTCTCAATTTCAGCATGGCAGGCCCAGATCGTGGGCGTCTTCTTTTCTTCTTGACCCACAAAGCATTTCTTTCCCTTGGCCGAGTGACTTGGTCCGTTCGTCTCTTCCTCTTGGGCCATGAACGAGCCAGCCCCGGCAAGTGCTCAACGCTGCCTCTCTTTTCCTTTCATCGTGTTTTCCAGCAAAGCTCCAACGCTAGCCATGGCCTCCTTGTTAGCTTGCATGACGTGACATCCTTTGATGACATCACATGATTTTCTTACCGGTTTCCTTGAGAAAAATAAATATAGAATTATTTTACCAATGAAATTAATTAATTTCGAAAAAATAATAAAATATCTCATTCTTTCACTAAGCCTATGGATTTATTTATCAGTGGGCTTAATGATTATTTAGGCCCATTAGTAAGGTGGAGCCTGTAACATCAATTAGTACCATATCGCTAGTTGATGTAGCCCGGAGAGTTTTTCTTCCTATAAATATGTACCTTCCTACGAGGCTGTTGCATCATCCAAGGTTGTCGTCAACGCATGGTTTCCGTGCTCTATCGTGACAAGTCTGAAACACTATCATCCGCTGGTTTGCAGCGTCCGTCAACGGCGCTGGTCCGTTGTGCTCTCGAGATCACAATTCAGCTGAAGGCCAGCACTATGTGTTCGTTCAAGCCTATGTACGTACCTTCTGTCCATCCATTACTCATCATCTAGCAAGCTCAACCTTTGCTTATTTTATTCAGTTTTGGCCGTCGCAACGTGTGTGCTCTGTGCCTTCTGCATTTGTTAACTAGTACAATTACTAGCTTGATGACATCGGCCATATATATACACCCTGGTCCAAATTCCTACTTGCTAATCCGATTTGTTCCTAGCCTGCTGTCATTGTTGCTAGCTCCATATGACATCATGTATATGTTTCTCTTGCCGTTTCCTTTGGACAACAATTCTGAAAATACTTAGTATTTCACGTGTGCACAACCAGCAAGCAAACCGAGCAGCCAGCTGCCCTTGCCCTTCCTGTTTAATCTTGTTAGCTTGACGACACCATGCCATCAGATTTGAAACTCCATAACTTTTGTATTTTAAATCCAAATCGATCCGTTCAAGTTGCGTTAGATTCATAATTTCGCAATCTACATGTTAATCTTACTATTAGTCAGGTTTTTAATCTTTTAAATTTCGACTTTATAATAAGCTTAATATTTTATTAATGTTAATCTTGTAAAATTCATTTCAAAGCCGTTTTAAGTCCGTTTTCGGGTCATCTTTACGCCTCTGCGTGATTGTAGTGACGTGTAGAATAGTTTTATAAGCTTTTCAAACTGTTTTTCCGCTATTGGTGTATTGTTCTAATGGTAGTCTTGTTTGCCATGCATGGTTGGATCCATATGTTTGTGTGTTGCTGATTGGAACCAAGTAGACGGTGAGTTTTATGTGGTGTTCCGAAAGAAGTTGTTGATCAAGAAGGTGTTTTTGGGAAAGCTTTGGACTTGAAGAAGGATGTCTATTTAAAGGCAAGTATAGTTTTGGGATATGCTAGCTTTAAACCATGATCTTATGACTTGCTTAATGTTTATGCACTGAACGTTAAATATGAATTGTTGATAACATGGTTCATAGGGTGAAGGAGCTTATGTTTTGTTTATGATGCTCTTAGCTCTCCATAAGGACTTATCCTTTGGCAAAATCCGGGATTTACCGTACAACTATAGGGGCTACGTGGCTCTGGCTTTAGTCGGTCAAAGGACCTTATCTATCTTTGTTGGTGGTTTGCCAGAATTGGGAGAAACGGGGTTGTAGCTCTGTTGGCCACTAATATTTTTAGGTGAACCTTTGAAAGGCTTTATAATGGTTTCTTAGGTTTGGGAGTTATAAACCCATGCTTGGGGAAAACATTAACCCATAGTGAAAGTGTACACCTCTGCGCAGAGTTAAAAACTGATATATCAGCCGTGTTCGCGGTTATGAACGGCCTGGAAAACCGAGGGAAGGATTTACTTTCTGTTGATGATGTTGTTTATGATATAACTGTTATCTTTACATGCTTATTAAATTGTTCATGATTTATCGTTTCATGCTATTCATTATTTATGTTATAATGATCATGGTTTTTGGGTAGATAATTCCTAGCTATATTTATGAGTTCGACATGGACTCATTCTTGCTATTCCCCACACCTCGGGTGAAGTTTAGGCTTGTGATCAACCGGTCGGTCGGTCCCCTATGGAGTCCACACTAGAAGATCGAGTATCTTTCCATTTGTCGGCTAGCTGAGGTTATGTCTTTTATATTATGTTCGTTATATTTTAAGCATTGTGAATTGATACTTCCAATAATTTGTAAAGTATATGTGAGATTTGACTTCCAGGGCTCACATATAGCATCATCTGGTTTTGCTCTTAAAACCGGGTGTTACAAGAACAAGCTAAGAATGGCCCAATGCAAAGCAAGGATAAAGAGGAGAAAAGCCCAAGAAACATGATTACAAATATCCAAACATAAGCCCAAAAGGTGGAGGCCCACGTCCAACATAAAATCATATTGGGCCACATGACATGGGTCTAGTATTTTGGGCATAACTTTCTCATACGAACTTGGATTGAGGTAAAACACCCGCCGAAACAAAGCTAACGACGAAACGCATGACCTTGTCAAACTTCAGCCCAATCAGACCACATCTTGGTGCGCGCGCGCCAGCCGGTGCGCCCGCGCCAATTCTGTGGCCAAACCGGCCCATCTTTCTCTGGCGGTTCCATTAATGCAAGAGAGAGGGCGGTGCGGTGGTGAATCGCCAGGTTCAGTGCACCAAGACGCTGAGGAGGTCGGTTTAGGGGAGTAATGAGGATGGAAAATATGCAAACACCCCCCTCCTCTCATCCTATAAGTAGGGGGTCTCTCCTCCCTCATTCCACACACCATTCCAAGGAAGAGCTCTCCCTCTCCTCTTAGAAGAGCTCTTCCCTCTACTCTTGTGCCTCACTCCAATGGGCCTAGTCCCTAAATAAGTAGTAGAGAGATCGGTGGAGGAGAGATGTGAGGGGTGAGAGCGGGGAAGCGCCGGACTTGTCGGTGTCTCCCCGGACTTGTACCTCGGTGGATTCGGGCTTAGCTCCTTCATGGGATCTTGGCTAAGTAAGCTTCCACGGTTCTGATAATCTTTATTGTCTTTTGTTTATCTGAGCTTTATCTACTTGTTTGCGGGATTGATAGTCGTCCTTCGGGGCGGTGCTCTAGTAGAAGGACCCCGGGGACGGGTAAGCCTTGTTAACACGCTAGAGTAATGTTCACTAGTGTAGACGTGGTGTCTAGGCTAGGGGTTGTCTGTCTTTTGTGGCGCATCCCACGGTTGAGGGGGTAGGCGGCTGGGTAGTGACAGCCTTGTCCGTCCTCTATAATCCCCCCACGTTCGGGTGCGGCGTAGCGCAAATGGCCGGACACTGCCCAGTTGGTGCGTGAGCCGGAGCCCGAAGTGAGCAAGTAGCTCTAGAGTTTGGCCAACCAGGGGACCCTAAAGGTGTAGGAATCCTTCTCTATAATCATCCCCGTCTTTGGCCTTGTGTGTCCTTGGATGAATTAGCTAGGAGAGAATACCTCCGTTCCCTGTGGAAAATACGATACCCTGAATATTTTCAGGTGAAAGCTACAACGACAATTCCGTACGCTTGCAGATTCTTCTGCAACGTTAAGAAACGTCAACAGGCTTCACAACTTTGCCATCCCGCAAATGGGATGCGCTGTTTTGCCATTATGAAACGTTGGTTGCACGCAAATATGCCCTGTGACGGACTAGGCTTATTTTCATTCCCCTTTTGCCCTCAGCCCTCTCCTTTTCCCTTCCGTTCACGGTCTCTCCATTCAGGTTCACGGTTTCGTTCCACGGTCCTCACGAGGCGGAGAGGAGAGAGGTCCTAGGGTTCGGCGCCGCCGCCGCCGCCGCGCGACCGCACCTAGCCCGCCGCCACCTCCGACCACGCCGCCGCGACCACGAGACGGAGGGACGAACGCGTCAACGCCCGTCGAGCCACGAGCGCCGCCCGACCTGTCGCGACTGGGCTGGCCGCCGTGTGCCGGTGCCAGGCCGCCCGCCGCATTTCGAGGCCGCCCCGGCCGCATCCACGCCAAGCCCCGCTCGCCGGTGTCGAAGCCCATGACGTTGTGGATCGGCAGCAAGTGGGCGGAGCTCCCGGGCGCGCGGGCTGGGGCGGGCCATCGAGCCCGCCGGACGGCGCGCCGGGGCAAGCTGGTCCGGTGACGGGGAGTTCGTGAGCGTGGCCTATGCCGGCGCCGACTTCGACGGCGGGCGCGCCGTGCTACACCGGCCCGTTGCGGTGTGCGACGATGAGCGCGAGATCGAGCTCGCCGATGATGTGGACCAGGCGGTGGCGGGCGGCGCCGAGGCTGCGGCCTTTCGCGGCAGGTCGAGGCGGTGCGGGATCTCGGGCGGCGCTACGCGGTAGGTCGGGGGCGGCGTCGCGGCGGCAACCGGGCGCTGTAGGTCGTTGGCGGCGCCGAGGCGGCAACCCGACGGTGTCGCCGCTCTCCCGTGAGAGAATGGATAAGGAAGGAAAGGGCTGAGGGCAAAAGGGGAATGAAAGTAAGCCTGATCTATCGCAGGGCATATTTGCGTGCAACCAACGTTTCATAATGGCAAAACAGCGCATCCCATTTGCGGGATGGCAAAGTTGCAAAGCCCGACTTTGATAATGGCGTATTTGCCATTTTCTCATCGCCACTACGGGCACCTTGGAACTGAAGGAACTAGACTCAAGTAGCTAGTAGCGCATAGAGCTCTCTGTCTTCTGTCTTCTCAAAGCTACTCACTCATACACAGGTCTACTATTCTCTTCTTAGAACGAGACTACAAAGCAACGCGCGGCATGCATGGAGTGCCTACCATTTTGAGCCGTCATGTAGGGCTGTGTTTAGATGCTGAAAAGTGGCTAAAAAGTGAAGCTGAAAAGCACTTTAGCACCCTTTGTTTGTATGTGGTAATTATTGTCCTACCATGGGCTAACTAGACTCAAAAGATTCGTCTCGCAAAGTACAGCCAAACTGTGCAATTAGTTGTTTTTGTTTACCTACATTTAATGCTCCATGCATGCATATTTTACTACATTTAATGATTTGATGGGATGAAAATTTTAGAAACTTTGGAGGAACTAAACACAGCCTATGTTGCTCTGACCTGTTGGTTGCTTTTTTTTTTACGATGCAAAATTTGGGGATTTGGCTACTGTAGAAGTCGGTAATTTTCTATTATAGGCTAAGGATTGTAATAGAATAACCAGTAGGTACTTCGTCATTGGAAGGACATTAGAGGAGGATGTTACCGATTGTACTGATATATCATCATATTTTTCTGAACTAAAACAAATTGTGTATGAACTTTGCAATATTAAATGAGATCTTAGGATTTTTAATTGTATAAATTCTCTAGGAAAAAATTGGATAACGCTTAGTAAAATATGTTTTCATAACTTTTTGGTAGTCTATTTGGTCCTTGAACTATGATACCTCATTTAAACCTAGAATTATACTCTTTTTGGGATGAAGGGATTAGGAGCAGCAGGTGATTAAATAATAAATGATCGAATTTACATGGACCTTGTACCTGTTGAATGGGGGTCACTCTTATTATGTAGAAGGAAGAGGTGCAAGATTCCTGGTTCACAGATATATACTCCCTCCATCCCTAAATAAGTGTCGCTGTTGGTGTGCGTGCCACAAGTTTAACTCGATTTGTAGAAAAATATGTGCAACATTTGTATCTTCGAATA
Organism: Hyparrhenia diplandra; assembly: GCA_015847255.1. Classification (NCBI taxonomy): domain Eukaryota; kingdom Viridiplantae; phylum Streptophyta; class Magnoliopsida; order Poales; family Poaceae; genus Hyparrhenia; species Hyparrhenia diplandra. The sequence continues at coordinate 10,794 of JADLZK010009832.1, forward strand.
AATTTATTAAAAACTAGATTCAAATAACTTTCTAATGATACTAATTGTGTACCATAAATATTAATATTTTTTAATATATAATTAATCAAATTTGTTTCTTGGGAAGCGCAAGCGACAATTATTTAGGGACGGAGGGAGTATGTGGGACACAAGCTAACTAATGTTGCAAGGTTGACTAATAGGGAATATGGCATCATCACTATGCTTAGAAGACCTCCAGCATACTTAAAAGTGAAAATTGTAGGTCATTTACATTGAACACCTTTTTGTCTTTATGTTATCCAGCTATAGTTCTTGTAGTTTGATAAATGTATTTTAGCAATAGGATATATTACTGTATCTGGATGCTGGAAAAGGCTTGAAGGAGATGATGAAAGCATATATCAGAAATTCATCAATTGTAGATTTTCTGAAATCATATTTCAACATAAGAGTACATGGTAGAACGATATAAATAAGAAATATCCGAGGTCTAACATGAAGACTGCAATTTTGGGCTTGCAAAGATGGCTTTATTCAGGGCATTTGTAGCACAAGGTGTTCTTTATCTACACATCTAGTTACATGATCTATTTTCAGCAACATCTATACATAATTCACTGCTAGTAGGTAGTAATAACTTATCATAAAAGCAGCCATCTTGCACACTAACTACCAGGTAAATTTGTCAGATGGAGTCCCTTCCTCAATATGGAGTGCTTTTGTATAGAAGAGAAACAAAGAACAGAGCTGTCAGAGTAATGGATACTTGGATAGATCAATGACGAAATGATTTTGCATGAGCACACCTTGGCATAAGAACTCCATCTGTACATGAATTTATACATGCAGGTGCGATGGAGCAGTGCTCATCATATGTTGAGTTGATCAAAATTCTCTTAGATTAAGAGTATACACAGGCACATAATTTTTCACTTTGGCGAACTGACGTACCAATGTCAAATATCCATAGGAAGCATACTTGAACAAATAAAGATGACATGTACCAAAAGGCAAGAAAATGTTCATACCTGTAAGTTTAAGCGGTTTGGCATTTTCACAGACACACAATGGGCACTGCGTTTTCATCGGATAAATGATGCAGCGGTGGAAACAAACAAATATACTATGAAATGTCATGGCGTGAAAAGGGAAATAACAGGAACTCAGCCGATTCACTTTATCCTTGATTTTTTTTCTTCTTCTAGGAGCTTTGCAAGCTTGTTTGCAGAAGGCCACAAGAAGATACAGCGATCATTGATTCCTTTCCGTCTTTAATTATTTCCAGCCAATCTAATATAATGAACTTGGTATATAGTTGTTGAAAAGAATATGAATGTACTTTAGAGGCTGCGTCTTGGAGATTCGAAGTACCTCTGTACTATTGTAGTATAGCTACTTGGTTTGCTGTCAGATAGAGTGTAGATCGACTATGCACATGTCTTGGAGATTCGAAATACCTCTGTACTCTTGCAACGAAGGAACCTCTGTGGACGAAGTCCGTTAATCGTGCATCATCGGAGAGATTGCCGGCCGAGAACTGGGCTCTTTTCAGATACGTGGGGGAAGCACAAACCTCCATGTGTCTAGTGAAGGCGCAGAGGAAGACGAAGCCGCCGCACAGCTGTGCTTCTCCTCAAGGCTCAAGGGCATCATATCGCTTGCAGGAGCCGGCTTCGGTCTCGGCTTTGGCCCAAGGTTTTAAATCTCCGGCTATAACCTCCGCTATCTCCGGCTATAACTGTTTGAGAAGGATTTAGCTAAGCTTTTTTATGTACAAGTTAGCTCCTAGCTGCCGCTATAGCCCGATATAGCTGGCTATAGCCTGTTTTGAGACATAGAAAGCTAAATGCCTTAGCCGGAGATTTAAAGCCTTGTTTGGCCTCCACCTCCCATCTCGCTTCCGTCAGAAGAAAGCTTGGGCCCGGCGGGATGGGCACAGCGAACTCATCGGCGCGCCACTTCGCTTCGCCGTTACGTTGCACTCGCGCCGGGCGGCTCTCCCCTCCTTCTGGTATTTCAACGAACACATGGTGGGTGTTCTTGTTCATATCGAAACAACAGCTGCCAGGACCGAGTCCAGGCCCTCTTCGCGGTGGGCGGCGGTGCCCGCGGCGCGCCTGGCAGCGGTGAAAGCTCCCACACGCGCCTGGCCGGCGGCCCCGCACGCGCCAAGGCTAGCGGGCGGTGGAGCCTGCACGCCGCCAAAGCCGAGGTGGCTCCCCGACAGGCCACGGCGGAGCCCGCGACGTGTCGCCAGCGGGCCTCGGCCGCCCCAGCATGGACGAGATCAGGCGCGGCAGCCCCGCCACCCGAAGCGTGCGGGGCCGTGGGCACGATGGCTCCGCCAGCCGGCCACCACGGCACGTGTGGGGGGCTCAGCGCCGCTTGCAGGAAGGCCGGCGGAGCGGCGAAACGGATGCGCGGTTTCCTGATGATTCTCGAACGCCAGTGCTGGTGGCTTAAAGGGTGAGACCCGAACCGATCCGCAATCGGACGGCCCATATTGCGAGTTCGCCCGATCCGATGGCTCGCAACTTATCGGATGACGTGGATAGCGGGTCTGCCCGAGCCTTGGCTCAGGATTAGAATTATATAGAGAAGGATTAGAATTATAGAGATTATAGAGATATGATTGGCCAGAACCACGTGTCTCCAATAGCTGACGTGGAGAGGCACATGGATCACCACAGCGCGCAGCACATTTGTGCTTTCTCACTGCGATAGACATGCAGGCCCTGCTTAACTTTCTGTGCGCTCACCTGTGCCTTGCTGTGTGCTTTCTCACATGATTTGTTAACGGTGGCGGGCATGGTAAAAGAACCGCCACGGTTAATGCATTAACTGTGGCGGTTGTCTGCCCTACTGGCTGGCTCGGCCGGCCTCCATTAACAACCGTGGCATTTTTTTAAAAAAACCCGACACGGTTAATAAAACCTAAATGTCATGGAAAAGATTTTATGTAGTAGTGATTTTTTATAAATATATCCAAACTTTCTTTAAAAAAATTTGAACCTAAATTTGAATAAATCTAATACATGGAAAGACGGATGTTGTAGCAGGAGATATGACGGTGGAGAATGGACAGGGAATGGTGGTTGGTGCGCAAATGAGGGGTGACGCTGAGGTCAGATTCTCGAAGGTGGGTAGCAGAGGCTGGTAGGTCGTGTCTCCTCTGTTTATGGAGAGGAAAGCATGCCTCATGCGACGGTATAGCCAGAGGCAAAGCTGTAGTATGCTCAAGGGGTGCAAATGCAACTCCCACCCACCCACAACTCACACATAATAAAATGAAAAATCAGTTATAATGACTAAAATTCCACCATGTACGCACCCTCCATGACACAAGTCCATATATACTCCATACACGACAAGGCAAGTGCACCTCCCTTTAATCTCCTCTAGCTTCACCACTGGGTATAGCCATCGTTTATGCATTGGGGAACACTCCAGAACACAGGCAAACAAACCCTTGGTCGATCGGATAAAAAATAAGACCATGTTACTATACGTGAGGTACGATATCACGTTAAAAAAAGTACTGGTAGTACGTAACAAGGTGGCATAATGTTCATGCGAGTAATGCATCTTTTCATATAAAGATTATTAATTTGATAATCGAAAGTTCAGAAACATGTAAGCAAAGCGCAGCGTGGTTCCCGTCCATCTGCACTACATGAGTCCAAGATACCATAGGGGAACAGCAGTGTGAGTAGCGGGGGAAGAACACTGATACTACCCTTGCAGCTGTGAGGTTCAACGAAGTCCGAGCGCCTTAGTCGCAGCACAGGCAATGCCGGCGCCATCACCCCGGCGCGGTTCACGGCCAGATTAGTACCTGTTCACACTGCGTCCACCACCTCTTGCTCTTGCCTTTTCTTTTTTGCGTGTTTGACTGGAAGTTGGAAGGGCAGGGGCAGAGACCCAAGAATATCACAGGTAAACAGGTAAGAGAGATAGGGTCGTGACTTGTCCATAACTCGAGGCACAGGTGGACAACCAACATTATCAGGAATGTCTCATGCATTACAAGCAAAAATAAGGATTGTGTTGAGTCAAAGGAATGGAATCATGGGCGAAAGCTAAAGTCTTACTACGGCACTTACTTGGATATTCTAGGTCAAAGGGGTCTCAAGAGGGGTTGTCACATCATCATCAGTCCGACATTCTCCACGAATAGGAGGACAAATTCCAACCTCATTCGGGGAGGATTGAGCATCGGGCAGCACAACCACATCTTCCACCTCCACCTCACGGTTGGGTAACGGAGGGTCAGAAGGTGCTGGATTCGCCAGTTCTAGCAAGAACCCACGAGGGGGTGAATGCCCATTAGGGTGTGAATACCCATGAGGGGTGCGATCAATGGACAACTGCTGCAAAACCAAATCCAAGCATTGAAACTCATTTTTCATGACAGTTTTGACATACTTCTCCCAGTCACCCTGAGATGCAATTGGGAACAGCCGCCTAAAAATTTGGTCTGATTTACCGTAGTTAAGTAACCCCTAAACTGAGATGGCATCCTCATTTGAATTTCAATGAAGCTCATCACGAGCCCTACCAAGCAGCTCGCTATCTATCTATCTATCTATCTATCTATCTATCTATCTATCTATCTATCTATCTAACTAACTAACTATCTGTCTATCTATCTATCCAAATAATGAATTAACTAACTACATTTACTAACTAAATTTTCTAACAAAATTTGCTAAGAGCATGTCCAAGAGACTAGTAAAAAAGACTCGCCAAATTTACTGTTTTAGCTACTCTCTAAAATAGAGTTGGTAACAAAATACTAGAGTACTCCAAGAGACTATGTAAAAGATGGCTAGTGAGGTAGGCTCTCCAAGAATAGAGAGCGGAGGTGGAGGGATGGAGAACTAGCCAATTTAGAGAGTCATGTAGAGAGTCTGTTGCATGATGTATTTTCAATAGCTAAATTTAGCTTTACAAAACTATTTGGCCAGTCTCTTGGATATGCTCTAACTAAAATTGCTAACAAACTTTCCATGCCTGTGACGATGGGGGAGGCCCGGAGCGCCGAAGGAGGGTGTAGAGGGGCAGGGCGGCGACCGGAGGCGGTGGAGACGAGGGCAGCGGCCGGAGGCGGTCAGACAGGCGTGGGCCATAGAGAGAGATGGGAGCGAGAGAGTGAGAGAAAGTGAGAGAGAGAGCGGGGATCTAGGGTTCAAACCTCGGCGCCATGGATGGTGGCACTGCCGCCCGCCGCGGTAATTCGCCGATTATCCGTGACCACACATACGTGACGGGCTCGTTTGCCCGCCACGCAAAATGTTTTTCGCCCGCCACGCAAAAGATTTCTGTAGCAGTGTACCTCGGCGCTGTGGGTCATGGCGCCGACCCCGAGGTCTAAAGTCGGGTTTACTTCTCCCAGAGGTCTAAACGTGAATATTTTTTAAAAAAGGGCGGTTGAAAAAAAAATCGGACCGGGAGCGACCTCACACAAGGATCGAGCTCCTCGTCGTCTGAGCTGACCTCGCGCATGTGTACCGCCCATGGCGACACCTCGCCCTACCCCTCCAACACAGGCAGCAGCACTCGCACAGCCCCTGCCGGGGGACGGCCTCCGCACCTGCATGCGTGCGTCGAGCCCTACGCCGCTCGTGCCGGTGCCCTGTGGCCCATGGTGGAGCTCGGGATGTCAGATGCGATTAGGCGATTGACTCCAACGCTTGGCCTTCGGAAGTGTCTGGTGGGCCGAAAGGGAATGGGCTTCGTCGTTGTGTGGGCTGGTTTGATGAATAAAATATACAAGCAGCAGCTATTTAGAACCTTAAATGCGAATTGGCTTCAGAAGTAAATGGTAGGACGGTCAGGTGGGGACGCTACCCACCTGGGGTTCAAATCCGGTGATCGCACCTTTTCTTGGGATTTTCCCAGGATTTTCCGGCGTTATGCATTAAGTGGTAGCGGCGTTACGACGAGGCGCCTATGGTGACTTCGAGAATCTCCGGATCTGCCGGGTGCCCAGTCCTTCGGATATATATACGTGTATTCATAGGGGTGAGTGTGCGTGCGTGTTGTGATTTTTGTATTGTGTAATTCTCAAAAAAAAAAAAAAAAATTTAGAACCTTAAATATATTTATATATATATGTATATATATATATATACTTACTAAGTAATGATTTTTGCCAACCTTAAATATATTTTTATATATATATGTATATATATATACTTACTAAGTAGTGATTTTTTGCCTTAAAAATGTTGGATATGTCCGGGAATACCCAGGCACAACTGTAGATCCGCCCCTGAATGTCTATCCATTCTCAGGTCTTATCTCGCACGACAACATCTATATCTATCCAGCTCGATGACCGTGACAATGTTGGTGGACACAAGCGCGGCGGCACCCAATTCTGGATTAATGTTGTAACGGGAAGAAAAAAAACATTCTACACTAGAATTACATTAAAAATAAGAAAAAGTCATTTATTTGTGTAAATATAATTGTACGGTCTGTTCACTGGGGTGCTAAACCATGCTAAACTGGACTCTGCCTCACCTTTTAGCACTTTTATTTATCCAAACACCCTCTGACTAAAAGGAACTAAAAGAGGCCTTTTAGTCCACCAAACAAAACAGAGGTCGCTAAAGTTTCGCACCTGGTTTTAGCTAGCTAAAGTTTAACAACTTCAATCCAAACAGGCCTGAATTTATAAGGGCGTGCTTAATTACGTAGAATTTTCTCTCTTTAAGCACTAAAGCTTAAGCACCTTGCATTAAACGTGACCTAAGCTTCAGAGCCATATTGCAAACAGTAGTGAATGTAACCTCCAACACATCAATTTCCATCCACGAGGTATTATTTCATATTTGCGGTACCATTAGTATTTAGCAAGTATGGTTCCAGTACATTCCATCGAGATAAATGCAACGACAAGACAGGCCAAGGCTCAGAAATATAATCAGTATCAGTGGTAACCTCAGAAACAGAAGGGCAATAACCTATCTTGCTTCAAAGGATACAGAATAGTCACTAAGCAGACAAAAAGGGTGGACACAAGCAATGCTGCAGGTGACCTACTACTGCACATAATTTACTGTCCACTTATTTTGCTTCCTTTCTATAACCATGGCTGTTCACACAAAACATTGTGCACTAAGATCAGCAACCTGGAATTAGAATTTCTGTGATTAAACTGTATGTACCCATGTAGCAAGAATTAACACACTTTTTCTTAAAAATTATATGGGTTACTTTAAAGAAATAGGTACGGACATCGCCGCAGCAAGTTCACTTTCAATCAACAGTTCATGTCACCTTTGTAATGCATCCTTCTTGCTCGCAGACACAATTGTATGCCTACTAAGCCATTGGAATCCACTGCTACAAAAGCCAACTAAGGGAGCGCCTGGCATTTATATTAGGGGCGGCTCATACTTTGAGCCGCCCCTAATGTATGCGAAAATCCTGGCTGTTGACAAACCGCCCCTACTGACGACATATTAGGGGCGGCTCGTGTACCAGCCGCCCCTACTGTTATCAGGGGCGGTTCAATCACCAGCCGCCCCTACTGTGGTCCACAATAGGGACGGCTCTATATTGAGGCGCCCCTACAGTGGGTTGCCGAATTTTAAAATGAGGCACTAAAAATTAAAATTTTGTAAACGACCTCGGACGGAAAAACTTCCTAAATATGAAATGTAGATCTTGAAAAGTTATGAAACTTTGTAGTTGACCACTTTTTAGTTCGAAATCATCTAGTCATGCAAAAGCTGTGTTCAAATGTCTCAAATTTGAAATTCAAATTTCGTAAACGACCTCGGAAAAACTTCCTAAATATGAAATGTAGATCTCGAAAAGTTATGAAACTTTGTAGTTGACCACTTTTAGTTCGAAATCATCTAGTCATGCAAAAGCTGTGTTCAAATGTCTCAAATTTGAAATTTAAATTTCGTAAACGACCTCGGACGGAAAAACTTCCTAAATATGAAATGTAGATCTCGAAAAGTTATGAAACTTTGTAGCTGACCACTTTTTAGTTCGAATCCGTTTAGGGCCTCAAATAGTCAATTTACACTCGGATTTGTATAATATATGAGGACGCGGAATGGGATATGGATACATACAAGTGTGTAGCGCAGTGGAGGGGAGGGTCGCGCGCGAGCTCGAGGTCGCGGGTTCGAATCTTGGCGGCCGCAACATTTGCAAAAAGCCTGAAAAAATCACCATGTGTAGAGGATGTGGGTGGCTGGCCGGTGGGGTCCTACCTCGATTAAAAAAAATCTTTTGTTATTTTTTTTTGAATTTTGAAAATGCGAAATCTAGGATTCACATTAGGGACGGCTCAATCAGGAGCCGCCCCTGATGTGTTCATATTAGGGGCGGCTGAGACAACCGCCCCTAATGTGGATGAACATTAGGGGCGCTTGTTTAGGGGCGGCTGGAAAAACCGCCCCTAGAGTCCATCACCAGCCGCCCCTAATGTTGTTCAATGTAGTAGTGATCATCATCAATCACAACATCTATTTTATTTTCTGATATCTCACCCTGGACCAGAAACATCAACTATTTAGGATGTCTTTCTCTATAGAATACTTGGACATAACAGAGTACCTGACTTGCCTCCATTGAACTAAGAGAAGGAGCATTGTAGTTCAGAGAAGCCAGATCATCCGTAGAAAGATAAACTGTTACTGTTGCCCATTTCTAACTGTTTGCAACAAGAGCCATGCGATTCTTTCAGAAAGCAGACTGTAGGTGCTGACCAGAGCCTCAGAAACAAGCTTTGTGTCATCAACAATGGATATAATGCAGATAAGGAACTGGATTAAAAAGAGTTGTGTTAGCAGAGGATTGAGGGTAAATCCAAACCATTTGCAAGAACAAAATTGAATCTTGTCTTGATAAGGGAGAAACGCTTCATTAATAATCTTCTTCCTGTCCTGAAATATATTGCCACTAGTAGAAGGCGCGCGCCCTTGTGCGCCGCGCGCGGAATAGATATTTAGTGATCTGGCCAGTGATGTTGCAAATATAGTCGATGCATATAGTTCATACAGATAGCAATGTTAACACATCAGTGTCTGATACTTAAGTCTAGCCATAGTAGTTAGGGGCACCTGATTGGGATATGTAGTATGGATTGTAAAATAACCAAGAATAAAACTTATGGAAGAAAGCATTTCAAAAATATATATTACATCTGCCTGTCGTAGAAAGTATCACACTTATATAGTAACGCTTTTTAAAAGCATTGAACCTCCATTTGACTATGCACCTACAGACCATTGGCTCCATCTCCTTGTTTAGGTACTTTGCACTCCTATTGCACCATCACCTTCGTTTCCATGTTCTGGTAATTACACTCCTATTGCAGCAACATCTTCATCTCCTTGGTCCCCAAATGCTAGCACACAGAAAAGGAAAGAATAAGCTCATGCAAAGTCTCAGATTTTCTCGAGGGATGCTAAGAATCTGCTTCAGCTATTCATACACCTAGAGATAGATTTCAAGTTTCAATTGTCTACAGTGAAACAATAAAATAACTATACATAGCAGGAATTGATCACCCTAAAGAAATAGAGTAGGACTGCAACAAAAAGTGAATAATTGAAGCATTAGCCTACCGTATTTTTGATCTGTTGGGCAGGACATTAGAGAAGTAGAATAAAAACATGAAACCAACAGTAGCAGATCATATTTGCACCCCATCAACACATGCGTGCTGCGCTCATGGCTAGAAGGTTAGAGAAGGATGGACTCACTATTTGTGCCTTGCTCCTTTTCCACCAAGGTCCACAGATTGTTGATTGGTCCCGAGCAAAGACCAAGACTTGCCCATAATAAAACTGGAGGGAAAACTCACTTGCCCATGATAATTTTTTGAGCCCGCTATCCTCCATCATGCAATTCCCATCTATCAACAGCAACTTGAGTGCACCTAGGGGCAAAGAACAATCAAGGATAGTCAAGCTGACTAAGTATCAAATATTCAGATGTAAAATTTGCTTCTCGACATTTTTAAGCTAAAAACAAAAATATCAAACTACCTGTCTGTTCCTTTGCTAACAGACAAAAATAAATTTAAAGTGCATCACTGAAATTTAAAATATATGTCTGGTCACCGTCTTCAACCTATAGAATTACAGGCATAATATATTGCCCGTGCCAACGCTATGGGTTATATTAAGTGCAAAGTTAACTATATCATGGCAACACATTGCTGTACAACTGTCTGAATCTAGTGATATCATGTATACAAAAGTTCTCTGTTACATTCTGTAATCATAAAAGAGACTATGCTCACCAAAATAGCTTCCTATTTATCCACTGGCACAATCGAACCACATTGCAACTGAACACAACCACCCCATCTAAGGTTCCAAACTTTCCAGTGTTCCTTGCTGCAATGGACACCATGACAAAAACCTGGAATTGTAACTTCAGAGATCAATCAGGGAATATACATACAGATAAGAAAGCAAGAAAATTATGGCATAGCTCAAACTCCATTGCTAGCATGCCATACTGGTAGCATAAAGGAAGTTAAATAAAAGAAAGGATAGCTCATCTATAAAGCATTAGGCCCAGGATTGAAATAACCTTATTCCCCTGTCTCTAGGCCATCCAAAGACAAATGTTATGCTCCTTCATAGATGCATGACTTGGTCCAAAAAATTACCCATTAGGACAGGTGAGGCTGCCAATAGACGACATATTCATTGCATATCTAGACAGGTGAGCTGCCAATAGACAGACACTGTTGACCTATTCATTTAAATTCTATTTCATCCCTCTTGTAAATTAGGAACCTAACGGTGACTTAAATAGGATTTTGGAGGCTGTATAAAGTCATAAAGCATTGGACCTGAACAGTTTGCACCAAGGAACATCGAAACCATACAACATGGAATGGCATCCTACTTTATGAAATAGCAATGGTTACCAATCAACCATTTCCATATATAGTTATATATATAGAAAAAAGATAAAACTGTAATACGAGACAACACAACACAAAGTGCACAAGGAAACATGTGGTTTGAAGCATGTAGTGGCAAGAAAGATGGGGTTGCATGCAGATCGCTTTAAGGACTTCCAGAGGTAAGCATCTTTGGAAGACCTTTTCGTACTTCCAGAGATCAAGAACTGGTACAAAGATTCGGTCAAAAAAAAAAAAAAAAAAAAAAACTGGTACAGTAACTATAAAATTATAAGCCATCTACAAATTGGAAGGGAACTCCACTTACCTATTTTCTAGAGATATCCTAGGAAGCTCATGTTGGATAACACAATTGAAAAGAACCCATATATGCGCCTGCGAAATATCTAAACAGGAGCTTGCTTATCCGAAAAGTGGATGGAATTCACAAGAGTTTAATTAGCATAATAGAATTGACAAGAGATACAATTGATGATATCTGTAAAACACAGCTCTGGAGCAACAAAAAGGATAAATATATATATATCTGAAGTAGCTAATTTGTGCTAAGAGCAAACCATGTAGTTCTATGCACAGATGACCTATGACTATAAAAGTCATAATACAAAGCCCGGTAACACGAAATTGAGTGCCTTGCATTAAGCAACAATTTTTTAGCCACAAATGTTGTCTATATGTACAGGAATGCCAACGATCCTTTCAGCAAAGCATGTGGAAAAATGAAAAGAGAAAAGTATTATAGCTTTAGTGCAATAATGCATAGATGAGCTTGCAGAATACGTATCCTTTGCTATTATACGAGAAGATTTTACCTCTCCACTTCAGTGGGTCCAAAAGCCTCCAAAGCATGTTTGAGACACGGGGATGCGATCATATGAATGTATACGCACCCCAAAAAAAAAACAATTCAGATCGCCAAAGCTCACACAGACAATCACTGAATTTGTTGACAACATGCATGTTTCGATGATACAATACCGAGACCGAGGTGATTTGGAGACTAACACAATATCTTATTTGTAGAGCTGAACTTCTATGGCTGACACTTCTTGATCCGGTTGCACTAAATCCAACTAAATTTGACAGCATGTAGAAGTTTGAAAATGATTTAGAATAAGATTTTTAAAGAGAGCGTATCAGTTTCAAATTTTGCCACTTTTAATTGTACCCCAATAAAGAAAAGGTAAGGAATGACTACGCATGTAATCAAGATAGAGAGGTGCTACAATCTTCAGGAATAATAACATCTATTCTAATTTCAGAAATAGATTAAGATGGATTACCATAGTGTAAAATTATTACATATGTGCAGGCCTCAATTGATGTAACAGTGACTAAAAACTCTTAAAACAATTGAAGTATAAAGCAGAACCTTAAGACATGGCCAAAGACTAATGTCTAATGTCACTTTGAAGTATGCATAAGAACCCTGAAATGTGCTGTCAAAATCATGGACATCTGTGTTCCCCTTGTAGACATCTGCATGAATGCTGGAAAAAAAGAGAGGATACAATGTGAGTGAACTCTCAAGTCAAACATTTGAATTTTGGAGACCTTCCTAATCCTAATATTATTTCAGTTGGGGCCTCCCCTACTGTTCTCTTGAAAAGGGGGAAAATGCCATGGCCATAGCAACACTGTTGGAGCAACAAATGAAAATGTGCAGACACTTTAGAAGGGGGCAGAGAAGTTAAGAGTGATTCTTGTAGAACTAACAGGGCTACTGGTTTTAAGGCAGAGGAAGATAACTCACTAAAATGATGAATTGAACTTGGAAGGTGTCCTGTACAGGATTAAGAAAGTGCTGCCCTTAGATCAGCAAGGGATAAATGGATCAGAAAATATCATGCAACAATAAATCTCTTTTAATTTCACTATATTTAATTTTTTTGAAGACACCTCTAGCTGACAAAGGTAGGAGTAACCAAAAATGTACCCATGACAGCAAGCAACATATCTAAATGGTAGCTAAACAGGGTCATAAAGATAACTGGACATTCTAAGACGGGCATAAATAAACAGGCACACCCATGGGAAATTAAGCACATGTGCCCAAATAGATGTGCAAGGGACCTTACATTTTGTCGTTGCTACTGTGCCACTGCAACATGTAGCTGATGTAAAAGTTGTGCATAAAAATTGATTGTGAGAGACCTTCTATAGAGGTTGGTAACCGAAAGCAACATGGACGTGCTTTTGTTGTTGGTGGCTTTTTTCTAAGACAAAGGAAGTCTATGAGACTGAATCAGCAAATAAGACTTGTATTAGTGAAGACCCACCTAAATCCTTAAGTGGTCAGGTTTACTAAGTAAATAAAATTTTAAATAGATGAAAATAGCTAGGGGGGCTCTTTGAGTCTTAGAAGGCAACATGTACTGCAATTGAAAGGTTTTATGAGCGGTCTGTGTTAAAAACATAAGATATAGTCTCGGACATGAAGAAAGGAGCTGCTAAATATAACCTATGGATAAACTCCACACATATTCTGTTTCAGCCATATATGCTTAGAATTTGTCATTACATTTCAAAATTTATCACTGCAGGCGTTGTTGTTGCATGGGCCGCATGCAAAAGGACAAGACTGGAAATCCTACAAATGCATTTGGGTAGCGAAAATTCCTAAATATTTCCAAGACATTCAGTAGCATCCAGACTGAAACAATGATGATTTGCTCCTAGAAGTTATGAGGCTGCTGGTAATTCGAAAATTCAGTCTATGAAACGAAAAGAAAAAATCCCGTTGTATAGAAGATAGTAAGGTTCATTAAATTTATTTACTACATCAGCCTGGCCAAAGTAGTTCGAAGTTTTCTAAAATGATGTGCAATATTCAGTGCGGGAACAATGACAAGGCACAAAAATTAATTACTGGATTCAGTCTAAGCCAGCCTACATGACACAACTGGTTCACACAATACCTGAAGATAGCAAGCAAAAGGTGGTCATTGGCACCATGCACACACAGCCCTCCATGAATGTAAATAGCCACGCAAAGGTAGCACAGTAAGGCAATTAGAGGCAAAGTACCTGAAATGTAGCAGCCTAGCACGAGGTGCAAAACTCTCAAGGAAAATAACATACTATAGGAAGCCTTCCAATGCAACCAGGTATCAACTAATCAATTAATAATTGAAAAGTCTACTCATAAGGCACTCTCACACGGCTTATACAAATTATAAAAAAAAGACCTTTGACATATAAGAAAACCTAACTCTATAACTCATGCTCAAGTTCAGACTTAAAAGCTGGGAAGCATGTAAGGTTAGCACCATGCAATTACAGAAGGAATAACAGAAGGAAGAGGGGCATACATGTAGAGATGGATACATGACCCAATGGACTCCAGTTGCCATTTTATTTAGTGAAGTGAAAATTTTCTCTGAAAAAAAAGGTGAGGGGAGAATTCGGTTAAACCTGTAGCAGGTTGACTGATTGAAAACAAAATTCTAAAATCACACACAATTCTCCACTACCCATGGCTTGAAGGTAGAACCAGAAACCATCATGTGGCAACCATGTTTCACAATGGAACCAGTAGAATTGAGCAAGCCACAGCCTACAACAGGCAAAAAAAAAATATAGCACTAACCATATCAATTCGTAAGAGAAAGGGAGAAAACAATAGATCTGAATTAAAACTGACCTTGCCTTGTTCTCTTTGATTTGTTTCACCAAGATCCACCCCTCGAAATGCCGCGGCATCCATCGTCATCGCCAGAAACCTTGTAAAAAAATGAGGACTGTCAGCTAGGGTTTTCTCCATTAAATATGAACAGCTCACGAGGAATCATGGAACAGGGAGGACCAGGATGCGTCGAAGGTGGGAGAAGCGCCCGTGCCGCGGCCACCGGGGCGGCGCCCGCTGCCGCCAGGCCGGGCCGTGCGTGCCGCCGCCCGCCCGGAAGGCGGCGTGCGCCGCGCCGCCGCCGCCGGCCGTGACCGCCACATGACGAGGGAGAGAAGGAGAGGAGGAGAGAGAGAGGGAGAAGAGGGGGGAGGCGAAGGAGGGGGTGGTGGCGGGAGCGGCGGAGGCGCTGGCGGCGCCCAGTGACGCGCCCCAAGATCGCCATCGGGAGAAGACGGAGAAGACAAGGTTCGGTGTGTGTGTTTTTTTTTTTTTTTTTTTGGACGGAAGGAGTGGGGAGGGAACCGGAAGTTTTTTTACCATGAGGACGTATATATACCTGGATTAAACAGTAAAAAGAGACCGATCTAATCGTCAAAGCTGAGATCAAACGATAGTAAATAATTTTACTACCGTGGCATACCTCAGGGGCCGGGAACTCTAGGCAAATTGTAGAGGCTAAAAAATGTCCATTTTGTCTTGTTAATGAAGATAGTACATACAACAGAAAATAAATACGCAATAAGGAGTACTCAGTACAGTGTAGTGCTAGTGCATAATTCAATTTGCAAAGATACAAGCACCACAAAATTTATACAAAACTAAAGTAGCACTGAATAAAACAAAAGTGAATAGTAGCGGAGAAAGTGATTGACCTGGAGTTAACATATAATTAGAACCTATATAGAAATACCTTTGGACTGCCATGCTTGAGACAACTAATTCCTAGTTTTAAGTGAACTGAATCACAGATAGATCAGGGGTTCAATTCCACTGCAAGACAGGACATCAAAAGATAATGACCATGAGAAATTCTAAACATCAGCTCATGCATACTCCAGTTTGTCCTCCAACTGTTCCACGCCCTACTCCCCCCAGGCTGCTGCCACGGAGGTAGGTCACAGAGAATAGCATATGAACTACTCTTGTGTCCCTAATAATACTAATACTACTCAGAGTTCATGTCGAACTTACCATGGATTTTTTTCCCAGCTCGAGTTTGTGTCCCGATCCCAGATGGTGTCTTCGTTCGATTGGACTCCGATTCCGACTCGCTAAGTGGATGAAGCATCGGTCATGCCATGAACGTTGACCAAGGTGGCGGCGCCAGCTTTGCGGCAGCAGCGCTCGGGTGGAGGCGGTGCAGACTGCTCGATTGAGCTTCGGCGCTGCACGCGCCCTGGGAGGCTCCCTCTGAAGCTTCAGCCATGTTTGCATCAGGCTTGGGCACTGCAAATTCAGCAGGAACTTGACCAGTGCTCAATACCTGGCACGATGATCCACAAAGAAGCTATACATATATGGTTAGCAGGCAAAGCTACAAAAAGCATGAGAACAAAGTCATAGGACATTATTACCTGTTCTAGCCTTGCAGCTTTCTCAAGAGTGTGAGCATTGGCAATAGCAGCCTACACAACTGTCAACAAATAAAACAAGCAGGGCTATTGGGTAAAACATACAATGGGAACACAAAGAGAATAACGTGCAAGGTAGGAAAAGAATTGGAACCAAATTATTTTGAATTGAAAAATAAACTAACAGGATTCTGGTTAAACTTGTGGGCACATGAACATGTTGAGCTGTGATTTGCTCAGGAGTTGGTGCAACTACTTTGGGACCTTGTGCCTCCATTATGATGTCCTGAACATCAGGCAGCCCAGGACTAAAAACGTTTTGGCAGGTACCTTGTTTGCCTCTTCCTCTACCTCCTTTGACTGAAACTTTTGCTCTGCCACAACTCTCTCCTACAAAACAGAAAGAAAAATCTTCTCAGGAAATTCAGAAACAAAAGCAACATGTGCAGACTAGATAATGGGAGCCAGAAAAGCAAGCTGAGAATACAGAAGTTCTTACCACCAAGATTGGGATTGCCGGCGCCGGGGGAACATGGACGAGCGGACGGTGCTCGCCTCCCCCGGGTCTCTCCCTCTGCTTCCGGCAGCGCTGGCGAGCGGGCCTGGGCCCTGCATCGACCAATGGCCGTTCGACAACGCCCGCACCGAGTCATCCAATCGCAGATCGACAGCGGCCCGCCCTAAAAGGCATCCCATGGCCAGCGCTCAGCCTCCTGGATATCTATCTATATCTATCTATTTTCAGGTCTAATCACGCATGACAGCATCTACTCGATGACCGACCGTGACAATGCTGGTGGACACAAGCGCTGCGGGCAGGCGGCACCCAATTCTGGAATAATGTTGTGCGTGTCTGTATTGGAGCCATTAGCCTATATACTGTTTGTTTACATCAAGGAAACAGACAAAAATCGAGGGTTCTTGCCGCTCCATTAGCCCTCGTTCGTTTCTATCGCAAACCAAGAGGGTTGGAAGCACTGGCGGAGGCAGGATACTATGACAGGGTATTCAAAAAATAATTTTCTCCAAAACAACAAGGGCCAATAGCACTGGTCGAACTAAATATTTTAGTAGTCACAGAAAAACTAAATATTTTAGTATACACAATACAATATTCTTTGTGACACAGAAAAACATGGGTATTCAATGGAATACCTAAGAATACCCTCCCGCTGCCCATGGTTGGAAGGAATTAAGGGGATTTAATTACCTACAAGTTGAAATCCCCATCAATCCTAAATCCCTCTCAATCCCCTCCGGTCCTTTTCAACCCCTTGGCTTGAGGCAGAAATGAACAAGGCCTCGGAGTACGTTGTAATGGGATGAATTTCGCTGTCCACCGGCTCTCTTTATTCCGTGTGCGTGAAGCTTGAAGTCGATTAACAACGATTCTAGCATGGCATGCACAATGTTGACAGACCAACTGCTCTCTCCGTCCCTAAATATCTGTTGCCACGGTTTTGCGTGCTAATAAGTTTAACTAAATTTATAGAAAATATTAGCAATATTTATATCTCTAAATAAATTTATTATAAAAATAGATTCAACAATCTACTAATAATATTAATTATATATCATAAATATTAATATTTTTTATATACTTAGTCAAAGTTGTTTATCGGCAATCGAAAACGATTGCGAAAAAAAGATTCTCGTTGTTTGGAGAATGTCTCGGGGCCCAATATTTAGGTCCCCGACAGTAGCCCCCGAGCCCCCGAGCGAGTGTGGACTCGCCCGGGGGTTGTGCCGTTCCCGTCGCCTTGTTTTTTCTCAGGGTGGTTCGTCTACAATGGGTGCGCGCGAGCGCACCCGTTGGGTGTAGCCCCCGAGGCCTAGAATGGAATGGCGGATTCCTTCGAGGTCTTTCATACCTCGCGACGCCGGGCAAGGCGAAACAACTCTTAAATTGCACTTGTTTGTGCGGAGTCTGTTTGTTTTTGCGTGGGCGGCCCGAGGCCCGCGCTTATGTGCGCAAGGTCGTCCCAGGCTTCCTCGACTTTGATTATACGCTCCTCTGTCGCCCTCCTGAGAGGGAGGAGGAGGGGAGATACACCTCGGTGCCCTGAAAGCCGACCGTGGTGCACTCCGTTTGAACGTTGTAACGGGTTAGTTTAAGTGGGGTGCCCGTGCCCTTGCCGGAGCAAGGGTCGGCTGTGTGATCTAGGATTCACCCCATGAGAACCTACGGACCGCTTAGCAGATCCCGGGGTTTGACGGGTCAACCCCCGAGGGCCTGTAGGCCTCCCACGGATGGGACATCTCTATAAGCAGCACCCGCGGGTCTTAAACACGTTCAGGAAATCCAGAGCCCCTGAGGGCCCGGGTATAGCCGGTTGTGCATTTCCATCCTGTCCCTGGTTCGGGTTATCCTGAGGCGACTGTAGAAACCCCGTGGGGGCCCAGCCTGGCAACCTCTGGAACGTAAAGTGCACGTTGACGTGCGTCAGCCCGAGGCTCGTTTGGCCCCCGCCGGAGGCGGGAACCGTCAACGGACTGACTTTTTTGCCCCTTAGGGTCGGGCGCCTGCTGGATATGGATGGCCGGACGGTTTTACCCCTGAATGGAAGACGAGGCGTCTCCTTGCCGCGCCCGAGGCGGCGTGACGGTTCCAGTCCGATGGGACGTGGCCCTGTGGCTCTTGTCAGGGGCAGTAATCGAGAGCGCCGTCGAGGTGCATTAATGCTCTTGATTGACGGCTTCACCGCGCGGTGAGCCGTTGGATGAGCGGTTCCCGTTCCATCGTGGGCCGTCCATTCCAGGCGTCGGTTCGTTTGCTCAGGCCGGCGGTTTGCCTTCCCTTCCCTATAAATATGGGGGTCGCCGGGCGGCGGCGGATAGTTGCTCCTTTGTTCTTGCCATCGCCTTCTTGCCTTCTTGCTGCAGCAATTAGGAGATAGAAAGAAAAATAGGGAGAGATTAAGGGAGAACTCCACTTGCCTTGTGCTCGTGTGAACGGTGTTGCCAGCGGTTGCTGTTCCTCGTCCTCCCGTTCGTCCATGGCGCAATCTGGTGGTGGCGACAACACGAGGGAGGTGCTCGATGCCGAGCCGTGGCCGAGAACGACGGCGACGGAGGAAAAGCTTCAGCGCCTTGTCGAGGAAGGGCTTCTTCGCCCTCGTACCAATGCCGAGCGGCCGGAGTGGATAGCTCCGGATTGGACCGAGGAGGAGCCTAACCCTCCTGATGGCTACGTGGTGAGCCTGATCGATCTTCACCGGCGTGGGTTCGGGATGCCGGCGGGCCGGTTTATCCGCGCGATCCTTCATTACTACGACATTGAGCTTCACCATTCGCCCCGAACTCGGTCCTCCCGGGCCGCCATCTTCGTCACCCCTGTGAGGGATTCACGGGGATCGAGCCGCATTGGGACCTTTGGTTGTGGTTTTTAAGGCGGACCTTACCACCGCTGCCGGTGGCGAAGGGTGCGCCGCGGAGGGCGTTGCGCGTTGGTGGTTGCGCGCTCCAAGTTCGATCAGAGCAGCCGAGGCCGAACCGAGCTGATGGGTACATCCTTTCCAAGCTCACCTCCTCCAACAAGGGGTGGCAGGACCAGTGGTTCTACCTCCGCAATGACGGAACGCGCTTCCGCGTACACCGGGCGCGCGTTCTCAAGCGGCGTCGGATAAGTGGTTCCAGGGTCCCCCCTCGGCGGATCATCCTCGGTTGGAGGGCTCGAGGCGGCGATCCTGCGGCTCGAGATGGGGTGTGAACGCAGCGGCCGTGGTCGCTGCCTTTCATCGGCGTCGGGTGTTGCCATTGATGGCTCGCCCTTTGCTCATGTATCAGATGACCTCCTCGGCTGCCGGTCTTGAAGAGTCTCGGATGTCGCCCCTTCTGCTTTCCACCGATGGCCTGGCCAAGAGGGTGAGGGAGGCATTGGGGTCCAACACCCCGTCCCAGATCCCGGAGATCCCTATGCGCCCCTCCCGTGGGTACATCTCCTTGGTAAGTGCCTTTTGGCTTCAGCGTTCTTGCATTGTCTTGTTGTCGCCATGTTGCTGCCATGGTGGTTCTTACTCCATCTTCTTGCAGGGTCGTTTGAACTACCACGACTCTTCTCGCCTTTGTGCCCACCTAGACGCCGCGACGGGGGGCGAGCGCGCTTCGAACGAGCGGGAGAGAGCACTGGCGTTAAAGAAGGAGGAGAAGAAGAAGAAGAACGTGGCCCGCGCCAACCGTCGGGCCAAGCAGCAGAGGCGGGGCCAATCGCCTGATACCTCGACCACCGAGGAGGACGAGGATGAGGAGGAGGACAAGTTCGTCGTGAACTCGTCGGACGATGATGTGGGGGCTCGTATTGACCGAGCCCTGGGGTTGCCGACCCACTCGGGACTTCGCTATGAGCCCGAGCCCGAGGCGTCGGGGGTTGCTGGGACCAGCGCGCCCGAGAGTTCCTCCGGCCGAGGCCCCAGGACCACTGGTGGCTCGGGGGTTTTACCCGATGTGGGTCACCTGGCGCTACATGGCGAGGCTCGGCGGGATGAGCCGACGCTTCCCGGCGTGGGCACCTCAGCGTCGCAAGGCGCGGTTCGAGGTGAGGAACCGGTGACCCCCCGTCCCGAACCGGCTTCCGTGCGTACGGAAACCGTGGAGGAGACGGCCCGTGCGTCAAGTGCGACGCCCAGGTCGCAGTCTTCCCGCGCCTCGGCCACACCCAGGGCGATCCCTCGGGCCTCGTGAGTCCCTTCGTGTTTTCGCAGTGAGCTTCTTTTCTGGTATTTTTTGGCTTCTTTCTGACGCGTTCTTGACTTCAGGAAGCGGGGGGGCCCCACTCTGTCCTTGCATCCCAAGAAGGCCCTGAAGGCCAGTGCGCAAGCCTCGGCCGGGGCCCAGAGCCGGGGGTCGTCTCACCAAGACGTCGTCCCACCTGCGTTGGGCTCCCCCGTGGTGTTAGCCCCCGAGCCTCAGGAGGGGTCGGGCCCGAGCCGGATGGCCGAGATCTCCCCCGAGGTGGTACAAGCCCATGGCGGTGATGGCGGGTCGTCCACCCAGCCGATGGTGATCGACTCGGAGGGCTCGGCCGGGCTGCGTGACGCCAGCTCGGCGCCGGAGCAGTTGGTGCCGTTTGAGGGGACCCATGACGCAGCCGCCCCTCCCGAGGAGCCAAGCTCCTTCGTCCGGGAGTTTTCTCAGGAGGAGCTCTTCGAGGCGGCGGAGACGCGAAGGCCCCCGCTGCGCCGCTCTCGCCGATCTGGGGGCTCATGAGGCGTACAACCCCGACTTCCCGCTACTCCATGCGCCCGGGCTTGACGTGGCTCTTGGCGAAGCGTCGTCTTCGGCAATGGTGAGGGCAGTGCCTGTGGTCAGCTGTGAGGGACCCCTGGACTTCTATTGGTCTGGGTTCCCTGAGCTGCGGGAGTTGCCGGTGGAGGCGATGTTCCCTCCCGAGCCGACCCGCTGGGGCGGTCCTCCCTTGACCTTGGGTGATGTACCCGGGGGTCCGGCCGCCGCGGTGATCGATGACCGTCCCGAGGTCCTGGCGTGGAGGACTCATGAGCAGATCCGCCAGTGGGCTGCCGATGGCCTTGCGAAGATTGGTGACGCCATAACCGGGCGTCTTGCCAAGGCCGACGCGGTGAGTGTCTTGGCTGTTATTTTCCGCCGTATTTTCTTTGTGCACGCGTCGTAATCCGTGGTGTCCTTGTTGCAGAATCTCCGGCGATTCGCCCGGGAGAAGTCCGAGCTCCTTCGCCAGAATGTTCTGAACTGGACCGCCCTCGGGCAGACGCGGGTGAAGCTGATCCAAGCCCAGAGCGAGACGTCCCGGCTTACTACTCTTGCCGAGGAGAGGGAGTCCCAGCGGCAGACTCTGGAGGCTGAGCTCGTCAAGGCCAGGTCCGAGGCCCACAAAGTGGCGGCTGAGATGGCTCAGATGAGTCAAGATTTTGAGGATGCTCGGAAGCAGTCCCTCCAGGCCCTGGAGGAGGCCCATGGCGAGCGGGACCGATCCCGGGAGGAGGCGAGGAAGCAGGCGGAGATGTGCGACGCCTTAAACACCCGCATCGGGGAGCTGGTGTCCGAGGGGGAAACCCTTAGGAAGGAGAAGGACCAGCTCCAAAAATCGCTCGCGGAGGAGCACGGCGTGATGCTGGGCTGGCAGCTGAAATGCCAAGGTACGTCCTCTCCCTTGGTAAGTTTTACCGCCTTTGATCGCTTCATCTTGCTGATATCACCTTGGTGCCTGTCGCCAGAGGCGGAGAAGGTCCGGACCGAGGCCGTGGAGACCGCGGCTACGCTCGCCCAAGGGCTGGAGCAGGAGCAGAAGTCGTACCAGGAGCTAGAAGAGGCCCTGTCAGACTTCATCCGCCGCTTCGGGGCGGACAACCTGGAGGTCGGGCCCTCGGCTCGCAGTCGCCTGAGCGCCGTGGGCGGCTTCCTCAGGTCTGAGCTCCGGAGCGCCTTCCGGACTGGTGTGCGGACGTGTATGGCAGTTTTCTGCTCACACTTCCCGATGGCGTCCGAGACATTGAATAACGTCGCGGGTGGCTTCTTCCTTGGCTCCGATGACGAGGACGTGGTCGACCCCGCCGAGAAGGACGCTGCCGACGCCGCCAAGACCCAGGAGTTGTACGAGTTCGTGGATGGTGCTGCGACTCGACTGGCCTCCCGTTTTGAGGACGAGGTGTGTCCTCCGTATTCCCCCATAGAGTCAAACTATGAGGCGGACACGGAGATGCTGGACGCCGTCTCCGAGGATGCGCCGACAGGTCCGACGACTCCCTCGGGGGATGCCATTGCCGAGGATGTCGCCCGCGCTGATGCCCCTTCGTCGGCTGATCGTGAAGTGCGGGTGGACGAGGCTCGTGATGCCCCATGAGCTCCCCTTGTATGAAAAGATTGAATGTGTGAGAAATGTGTACATAAACAATAGTGCTGCCCGGGGCCTGTGACCTCGGCAGGTGCGTTTATGATTAAGTTGCGTTTCTCGAATTCCTCGTTTATTGTGTGGCCAGGTCTCTTGCTTTCTCCACTCGCGAGATATTGAGCATGGATGCCACTGGGGGCGGTCCGTACGGGTGCCACTAGGGGCGGTCCGTTTGACTCGGCTATCTCACTTAGGATTTGTGCGTGCGCGACCTTCGCAACTTAAACGATCGATTCAAGTGTGCGCAGGAGAACTTTTTTTCTTAAAAAAAAGTTTCAAAAAAAGAACGAGGGGGTCCCCGTGTAGCCCCGAGGGAGTTTTAGTCTTGTCTTTGGGACGAGGCTAAGACTCCCTTAAGGTATGCACAAGAAGCTTCTCTTCGTAAAAGATGTAAATCTTTTATTGAGCGAAAAAGAGCATAAGTGTTTGACTTCTAGTGCGAGGTTAAGGGTAGAAGCGACGTAGCTGTTCTATGTTCCAAGCGTTGGAGTAGACTTCGCCCTTCTCATTCTTCAACTTGTAGGTTCCGGGCCTTAGTATTTCGGCGATGAAATATGGCCCTTCCCAAGGTGGTGTGAGTTTGTGGCGCCCCTTGTTATCCTGCTTCAGCCTGAGTACGGGGTCGTTGACTTGGAACTCCCGAGGCTTCAGTCGCTTGGCATGATACTTGCGTAGAGCTTGTTGGTATCTTGCTGAATTCAAAAGTGCGACGTCTCGGGCCTCATCGACTTGGTCGATGGAATCTTGCCTTGCCTGCTGGTTGCCCTGCTCGGTGTAGGCTCGCAGCCTTGGGGACCCATATTCAATGTCTGTGGGCAAGATCGCCTCGGCTCCATAGACTAGAAAGAATGGGGTGAGCCCGTGGCTCGGCTTTTCGTTGTTCGAAGGCTCCATAGTACCGACGGTAGTTCCTGGTACCATTTCTTCCCGTCTTTGGTTTAGGCGATTGAAGATCCTTGGCTTGAGTCCTTGTAGGATCATGCCATTGGCACGCTCCACTTGACCGTTGGTCCTTGGGTGGGCTACGGCCGAGGTGTCAACCCGGATGCCGTAGTCGTCACAAAAGTCGAGGAACTTTTTTCCCACGAAGTTGGTTCCGTTATCCGTGATGATGGAGTTCGGGACTCCAAAACGGGCAATGATGTTCGTAAAGAACTTCACCGTTTCCTCCGTCCGAGGGTTCACCACAGCTCGGGCTTCGATCCACTTGGAGAACTTGTCGATGGCGACTAGGACATGAGTGTGTCCTCCAGGCGCCCTTTTCAGGGGACCGATCATGTCGAGCCCCCACACTGCAAATGGCCATGTCAGAGGTATGGTCTGCAGGTCTTGTGCTGGTAGATGCGTCTTGCGTGCGTAGAACTGACACTCTAGGCAGGTGCGCACGACCTCGTTCGCGTCCCGTACCGCCGAGGGCCAGTAGAAGCCTTGTCTGAAGACTTTACCGACAAGAGTCCTCGGGGCGGCATGATGGCCACACTCCCCTCGGTGGGTGTCTTTAAGCAAATCTTTGCCCTCCGCCGAGGGTATGCATCGCATGTATACTCCCGAGGCTCCTTTCTTGTAGAGTTCTTTTTTGTCTCCGATTAGCGCAAAGGACTTTGCCCTTCGGGCCAACTGGCGAGCCTCGGTCTTATCCTCGGGTAGTTCTCCCCGGGAGAGGTACTCCAATAGAGGTTCTCTCCAGTCAGGGTCTTGGTCGATCGCCATAGCTTCAGGCGCGGTTTGTTCTGAGTTGTTTTCGTGAGCCCCCGAGGGTATTTCCAAGGGAGTGTACCTAACCGAGGGCTCGTTGAGATCTCGGGCGAGTACGTTCGGGGGAACGGTACCTCGCGTCGCAGCTACCTTGGCTAGTTCGTCCGCAGCTTCATTGTAACGTCTTGGTGTGTGCTTGTGCTCAAGCCCGTGGAACTTTTCCTCCAGTTTGCGCACTTCTCGGCAATATGCTTCCATCTTGGGGTCGTGGCACGCCGAGGCCTTCATGACTTGATCGATAACTAGTTGCGAATCCCCTCTGGTTTCCAACCGTCGGATCCCGAGGTCTGCTGCGATCCGGAGACCATTGACCAATGCCTCTTATTCTGCGACGTTGTTGGAGGCTGGGAAATGCAGCCGGATGACGTACCTCGTGTGAAGCCCGAGGGGTGAGATGAAGAGCAAACCGGCCCCCGCACCCGTCTTCATCATTGACCCGTCGAAATACATGGTCCAGACTCGGCTTGGATGGGTGCCGGGGTAATTGCGATCGATCCATTCGCTACAAAATCGCCAAGACTTGAGACTTTATCGCCTTGCGAGGCGAAATGATATTGTCTCGCCCATGAGCTCCACCGCCCACTTCGCGTCAAGATGATAGCGCACGGGTGCCGTGGCTAAGTTTTTTGCATTTATGCGAGCGTATAGCGCTTTTTGTGACCGCGAGTACCGAAGTCTTGGTGTCGGAAAGCACCTCATCGATGAAGTAAACGGGCGTTGAATTGGCAACGTGTGCCCCTCTTCCCGACGCTCCACTACAACCCACAGATCGACTACCCGAGTAGTGGCCGCAATGTAGAGGAGCAAGGTCTCTCCTGGTTTGGAGGTACCGTGATTGGTGGACTAGTCGAGCTTCTTGAGGTTACCGAGGGCTTCCTCGGCCTCGGGGTCCGTGCAAAGCTTCGGACTTGCGAAGGAGCCGATAGAGGGGGAGGCCCCTTTCCCCGAGGCGGGGAAATGAACTCGCTTAATGATGCCGGGCAGCCCATGACCTTACGGACTCCTTTGAGGTCTCGGATTGGCCCCATCTTGGTGATTGCATCAACCTTGGTCGGGTTTGCTTCGATGCCTCGTTGAGAGATGATGAAAACCAAAGAAAGATCCCTCGGGGGACCCCAAATACACATTTTTCGGGGTTGAGCTTGACTCCCTTCTTGTTTAGACATTCGAAGGTTTTCCCGAGGTCTCCCACGAGGTCCTCCATTTTCTTGATTTGACCACTATGTCGCCGACATAGGCTTCCACAATCCTTCCGATGAGTTCTCCGAAGATGATTTGCATGCACCGCCTGGTACGTTGCCCCCAGCGTTCCAAACCCCCAAAGGGCATTGTGAGGTAGCAATACATCCCGGAAGGGTGTTATGAACGAAGTCGCGAGCTGGTCGGATTCTTTCATTTTGATCGGTGGTAACCGAATATGCGTCGAGAAAGGACAAAGTTTCGCATCCCACGGTGGAGTCGACAATTTGGTCGATTCGAGGCAAAAGGAAAGGGAACTTTCGGACATGCTTTGTTTAGACTAGTGTAGTCCACACACATCCTCCATTTCCCATTCTTTTTCTCTAATAATACAGATTAGCTAACCACTCGGGGTGGAATACTTCTTTTATAAATCCGGCCTCCTCAGAAGCTTGTGGATCTCCTCGCCGATGATCTTCCGCTTGGCGTCATCAAAACGGCGCAAGCGCTGCATGATGGCTTTTGAGCCCGCCGGGATATCTAGGGAGTGCTCGGGCGACATCCCTCGGTATGCCCGGCAAGTCCGAGGGTCCCCACGCGAAACGTCTTGGCGTTCGCACGGAGGAAGTCGACGAGCACGCTTCCTATTTTGGATCCAGGCTGAGCTGATGGTCGCCAGCCTTCTCCTTCGGATGCTTGGGATCGAGTGGGATCTTCTTGGTGCCCGAGGAGGGCTCGAAGCTCCCGGCAAGGGCGCTTGGCCTCCTGCGTGCTCGATCGTGATCTCGTCAAAGCTCTTCTTTGCGTCGGCAATGAGTGCCTCGGCAATGGCGAGCGCCTGGTGTACTCCACGCTCTCTATATCGCACTCATATGCATGATGGTGCGAGGGGCCGGCCGTGATGACACCCTTCGGCCCCGCATCTTGAGCTTGAGGTAGGTGTAGTTTGGGACAGCCATGAATTTGGCATAGCAAGGCCGCCCGAGGAGTGCGTGGTATGTACCTCGGACCCCGAGGATCTCAAAGGTGAGAGTCTCTTGCCTGAAGTTCGAGGGGTCCCCGAAACAGACCGGCAGTCGATCCGCCCGAGGGGCTTCAGCTTGCTTGCCGGGATGACGCCGTTGAAAGCCGGCCCTCCCGGGCGGATCTTGGACTTGTCCACCCCGAGGAGGTCGAAAGTGTTTCCTCGTAGATGAGGTTGAGGCTGCTTCCTCCGTCCATGAGGACCTTGGTGAGCCGGGTATTGGCAATGATTGGATCTACCACCAACGGATAAGCCCCCGGGTTTGGGATGTGCCGAGGGTGATCCGACCGGGTCGAAGGTGATGGCTTGATCCGACCACTTGCGCAGCCGGGATCGCCGCTCGGCCGCATACACCTCCCGCCGCTCCTTCTTGCGTTGCCGCATCCGACATGTTCTTTGGTGTTGCCGCCGAAGATCATGAAGCAGTTGTTCACCTTCGGAAACCCTTGTCTCCCCTCGGCACTACCCTCGGGCGCACCTTCCTCCTCCTCCTCCCGGGAATGGCCTTGAGTTTGGCGAAGTGTTTGCGCACCGTTTTGCACTCCTCGAGGGTGTGCTTGACCGAAACCGCGGGTTTCGCACGCTTCTTGAGCATGCTATCGAAGGTAACTTGTGGCGGGGCTCGGGACCCTTTTGCGGTCGATCGCAGCCACCATGTCTTCATCGTCTGCGTTGAGGGGTTGGCCCTTGCCCTTGCGGCTCTTGTCCTTTTTCTTCTTCTTCTTGCCCTCGCGAGGCCGGGATCCCCGGGTTCCTCCTCCTTACGCTTTCCTTTGCCCGTGCCCCGATTGAACGAGCCCCGACGGCCTCTTCTCCGCTGGCGAACTTGGTGGCGATGTCCATCGCCTCGTTCGCCTCGGTCGGAGTCCGGCGCCCTAGCTTCTTCATGAGGTCACGGCAAGAGGTGCCGGCCAAGAAGGCCCCTATGACGCCGAATCCGTCACGTTTAGGGAGCTCGGTCCGTTGCTTGGAGAAGCGCCGGATGTAGTCGCGCAAGGACTCGCCGGATTTCGGGCGGCAGTTTTGAGGTCCCATGAGTTACCCGCGCAGGTATGTGCCCCGAAATTCCCTCGGAAGGTTCTCCAAGTCTGCCCAGTTTGATATGAGGTTTGGTGGGAGGTGTTCCCCAGTGCCCTAGCCGAGTCGGGAGAGGTACAGGGCAAATTTCGATTATTACTTTGTCATCATGTGCCCCCGCGAACCGACATGCTACCCGATACGGCCAACCACACCTCGGGACGAGTCCCCGAGTATTTCTCGATGTGGTTGGGAGGCCCGAAGCGCGCAGGAGTGGTGCCCCCCCCGATATCCCTTTGTGAACGCCCGTGGCCTCGGGTAGATCCGGGAGTATCCTCGGCCTTCCCGGCGCACTCCCGCATGTCTCGTCCCGCCGCCGCCCCTCGAGGTGAGCTTCGCCCTCGTGGCGAGCCTGTTGTCGCCGATTTCTTCCCGAGGTCGCGAGCGCCTCGGTTACGGTCTTGGCGGGGTCTTCTAAGCGCCCCCAGACGGGCGGTTGTCGCTGGTTGTCGACTAGGTGCTCCCGGACCGCCTTGCCGGAGGCTCGCTTTGTTCAGGCTCGACGGAGCCCCGCCGACTTCGCCCGACTCTCCCGCCGTCGCGACGCCACGCTCGATCCCGGAAGCGGAGCTCTCCCGCCGTGGCATACCGCCCTGCCGAGGAGTTGTCGAAGGCCCTCCCGTAATGCCTTCCCCTCGTGGTAGAGGGCTCGGCATTCGCGCGACCGCCATGGCGGGCCGCCACGCTGAGGCTGGGGCTCGCTGAACGGGCAGCTATGTCGGGAAGTGGAGGCACCCATCGGGTCCGCCGCGACCGCCACCGCGAGCCAGGGCGTCCTCGGCCCGCCCGCCCGCTGAGCTTGCTCCCCTGGATGTTACGCCCCGGGCCGCCGGTCGCGCTCCCCGCTGATGCGGCCCTCGTTAGATCCCGGGCTCGCGCAAGATTTCGCCGGCAAGCAGCGCCGGGCGCCGCACGGGCCGGACAGGGCGAAGCTGCTGGTGCCGCGGCCTGTCGTGGCGGTGGCGTCCGCTCATCTTCGCCGGAGGCGCTTCTGAGGCGGCCATCTTGCCTCCTGATTCTACATTGAAGCACGCCCCGCTGGGGTCATAATACACCGCCCCGCCGCTGCCGTTCCGGCGCCGAACGCGCGGGAGGAAGTCTCTGCCCTCCGGACGGTAGAGAGCGAGTCCAACACACCCCGACCAGGCCCCACCGTGCCTGACGAGGAGGCGTGATCGGGTCGCGGCATCCTTTGGCGGATGCGCTTCCGCGATTGTCCGTGGGATAGCGTTCCCCGGGGCGGACGGAGGTCCGCCCGCCTGTCTCTCGCGGCGGCCGGGCGATGAAGTTTCCCGCCGGCGAGGATTTACGGAATCCTTCCCGCACAATCGTGGGACGCGTTTCCCGGCGATAGGGTTTCGGGCATCCTGCCAGCGGGCGGCGAGCCGGAAGGATTTTCCCGGTGCCTAGGGTTCCGGGGACCTCGTGAGTCGCCACTCTGGTGCGCGCCGGACTCGAGTCCGTTAAAATGCGCCGCCGCGGCGCGGGGTCTGCCTTGCCCACCTCGCGCTGGGCGGCCGTGATGATGAAACGCGCCCGGCAGCGACGCCGCCCTTCTTCCGCCGTCATGTCGGGTGAGGGGATCATCTCGTAGTTGCGGCCAGCGCCACTTTAACGCCGGCGTTTCAAGCTGCGCGGTGTTCCGCGCGGGGAGCTCGTGTTCGCGAAGCGTGGTGGAAACGAAGGTGGAAACGCCATGAGGACCGACGGAGATTTGGATTGCACACACCGCTTCCCTACCGGGCGCGCTAACCGCCCGGGCATTCCGAGAACCGGGGTGCCTCGGGTGCCGGGCAATAAAGAATTTCTAGGGCCGCGTGCCTCCTCCCCAATGGCGAGCGCAAGATGGACACGGACACGGGCGGGTTTATCCTCGTTCAGCAAACGGGCCCTACGCCCAAATGGTGGTGTCCCGCTTCGTGTTACCTCGCGCCAAAGGAGAGCTTGTAGTAGGGGTTACAAGCAAAGGTGAGGGAGAGATGCCGGTCTCAAGCCCCACGATCATGGTAGTGGTGGTGGTGGTCGGTTTTTTCTCGCCCGATCCCCGCTAATGGGGCATTACTCCCCCTTTTATAGGAGGAAGAGGGAGGTAATGTTTACATATGTGGGTGCCTAGGTGGCTAATTCCCCCGAGGCTATACTTGTTGTACGCGCGCCGAGGGTTGGTTGGCTTGATGTCGCTTTGATGAAGACACGCGCCTTGATCCGATGGCGGACGTGCCGCCCCCCGGGTGTGGCCCCGGGTCCGTGGAGGCGCCCTCACAAACCCGCATGGCGAGGGCGGCCCTGTGGACGCCGGGCCGCGGGCGTGTCATGAGCCCGAGGGTCCGCCCAACGCGGGCTTTTGGCTGTGTTTCGGAAATGAACAAAGGTTGTCCTGGTTTTCGGTTGGGCGGCGAATATGTCACCGTTCAAATTTTGTGTCCCATCACCGGATTTGGGAAGTGACTGGCAGCCGACGGATCGGGCGAATCGATGGCCCCGCGCCTCGTCTCGTGGTGACCGCATTAAATGCAGATCCCTTCTTTTTAGACGGAATCCTCCCATACCTGAGGGTCGGCGCACCGGTGAGTTGGTTGGGCTACCTTGCTCGAGGATGGAGAGCTGGGCCCCTCGGGCAGGCGATTTTTGGCGAGGGTGGTGAGCTAGGCCACCCCTGCCAGGCGGAGATTTTCGCCCGAGGCCGGGTGAGCTAGGCCACCCGGCGAGACGGAGATTGGGGCCGAGTCCGAGCCCCGGGTTGGTGATGACGTGGAGCCGTCGTTCTCCGCCTTGTAAAGGCCCCCGACCTTGTCCTTCGCCGCAGCGAAGCCCTCGTCAACGCCCTTCGCCGCGGGTGACTCCCGTGGGCCGCCGTGGGCGGTTCCGGCTTCATGCATGCCGTGGCTCTGGCCTGGTCCGCCAAGGCTATTGTTCTTCTAAGTGGGATGATGGCAAGTTAGGTTTTACTAAGGGCCCCGATGGGCCGTGCATTCTCGTTGTTTGAGAATGTCTCGGGCCCAATATTTAGGTCCCCGACGCCCATTTTGATTTTGCACTCAAGACACCATAGAGGGTGTGAGTGATTTAGGATCGATAAGCCGCACTATAAAGAGGGAAAACCATCGCATATATCGGGTCTCATGTGCCTCTAGGTTCAAATCATTTGCATGCATTCTAACCTAGAGAGCTAACTTCGCACTTGGTGAAAAATGTTTTCAAAATGCTAACACATCGCAAGCTCGAGGTGTTCTTTCAACGGTTGGCAACTTGGAACAAGTGGCGGAAGTTGGGTTGAAGCAAATAAAGTGAAGGAACGGTGACGAAACGACTAAAAATGCACCTCGTTGCTTTGATCGGACGTTGAGCCTACTAACCGGAGGGCCCGGCCGGGCCGGCGCCGGGTCGGTTCTAGAAAGGTCCTGAATCGCCGGGCCGGGCGGACCGGTGGCCCGGGCCGGGTCGCCCCATGCGCCCAGCCACCCCCTCAAACTCATACATCGCGGACCGTTGGCGGGCTTTTGTCCCATGCGACCGCACGCTTGACTCCGGCAGTATAAAGCCGACGGGCGCTCGGCAGTTCTGACC
Organism: Hyparrhenia diplandra; assembly: GCA_015847255.1. Classification (NCBI taxonomy): domain Eukaryota; kingdom Viridiplantae; phylum Streptophyta; class Magnoliopsida; order Poales; family Poaceae; genus Hyparrhenia; species Hyparrhenia diplandra. Next base: position 42,354 of record JADLZK010009832.1, read on the forward strand.
GGCCCCCGCCACCCTACGTAAATCGTGTTTTTGCCCCCAATGACTCTATTTCGTGTGTGGGGTGTATAACTAGGAGTTTGGCTGGCTTTGAGAGCTCTCTTGATCATTTTGAATCATTCCTAACATCTCTTGAGCTGAGCAAACTCCCTCCTCCTCTCATCCTTTGCTTGTGAGCTTCATTCTTAAGAGTTGAGGAGATCCAAGTGCGTATTGCTTTGATCTTGCATCTAGACGCACTTGGGGATTGTTGTGAGCCGTTGGTTTTCTTGTTGCTCTTGGAGAGCACCACTCCTAGCCGGCTTGGTGATTGGTGGAGGCATTGCAAGAGTTGGTGATTGTTCCCGCCACCTCCTCAATTGATTTGTGAGAGGACCGTGTGTTGGTATTTCTTAGCGTAAGCAGGATAGTCCGCAAGCGCACGAAAATTACCGTTGTAGCCTTCACCTGGAAGTATTCAGGGTATCGTATTTCCACAGGGAACAGAGGTATTCTCTTCTAGCTAATTCGTCCAAGGACAACACAAGGGTAGAGATGAAAGGGTAGAGATGGATTCCTATAGCTCTTATGTATTAATGATAGCGAATACTCTACTTCTACTTGCTCACCGGGCACCGGATCGCACTGGTCCTGCCAGTGATGCCGCCTCCAAGCTCTACTCTCTAGACGGACGTGGAGGAGTACGGGGGACGAAACGGGGCTGTCACCACCTGTCCCCCTACCTCACTACCGTAGCCTACACAAAGAAACTTAAGCCAGCCCACAGCCTAGACACCACGCCTATGCTATCGACTACTACTCTAGCGTTGTACAGAACATCCGCCTTTATCAGAGTCCTCTACTAGAGCATCCACCACGGGATGGACGATTTAACCCGCAAAAACAAGTAAAGGCAAAGCTCAACTATATAAACAATGTAAAGCTTAATGAACAATAGACATAAAAAGTACTATATGAATCACAAACACTTACTTAGCCAAGATCCCGCTAAGGCGCCAAGTAGATGCTCGTAGAGGTACAAGCTCTGGGAGACACCGACAAGTCCCGCACTTCCGCGCTCTCCCTCACATCTCTCCACTACTCAACTCTATAGCTAGATAGGGCCTAAGCCCATTGGAATGTTGCTCAAGTGTATGATGGTGCTCTTCTCCTTGTTGTGTTGTTGTTGAATGAGGGAGAGAGCCTCCTTTTATAGGTAGAGGAGAGGGGGCTCTTTTGGAAGATGTCCATCCCCACATGAAAGGTGCAAACCAACCTCTCCTGTATGTTTCAATATAATATTTGAACAAAGCACCCATGGAACTGCCATGTGCATGGCGCATGCAACCGCCGTGAAAGGTCGGCTCTAGAGGCGCACCGTGGGTTTCTCTCGCGACCACCTTTTCTTTGGGCCTCCCCGGCTGGCCCGATCCGTAGTTTAGGGGTGCTTTGGTCCATCTCGTTCCTCGACTTGGGCCTCTTGTGTTGCACTTATTTGATAAACGTGTTTTCCAAAGTGCACTTTCCATGAAGTTTGGTACGCTCTCACTTGATTCCATGTATTTGTTCTCGAAAAAATATATTTCTTGGAATACAAGTGGAACTAGGTTAGAAGTAAACATATATGTGTCATTGGTGTGCAAGATAACCTGGAAAAAGACATAAGTTGGCGGTATAAAATGGTCGATAACGCACCGCCAACACGCCCCCACACTTAGTCCTTTGCTCGCCCTCAGTAAAGTTCAAGACTATGATGGGTCATCTCCTTGATATATAATCTGCATACAAGTTATTCCAAGCTTCACCTACACTTGTGAACTTTGAAGTGTCCACCGCATTATCTTGGGTAATTGAATAATGGAACAACATGGATTCAAATCCCCTTGCATCAATTTTTCGTAAACTTGGGTTTTTTCATTTGATTTTTGGAAAAAAATGTAAACATAGCTTAGCTCCTCAAATGATTCTCTCAAATCACTCAATTTGTGGTTGGTTCCACACCAAGGCATATCAAAGTGTTGCCTTCTTTTCTTTCCTACTTAAAAAGCTTATATGGACTTTTTGGGTAGGGCAAGATATGAAGGCATACTTACTCCGCGATATATCTTTGGGTCAAAGCTTGGATCCAAGGAGAAGGATGGCATACCCCTAGATCAAGATGTGCATGTGTGTGAATATAATATAAAGTGGAACCTGTACTATACTCCTTGATATGAGTGATCTCTCTTATGAAAACTTTATTGTTGAGAACATGGCTATACACATTTTTTTTTGCATGAGCCTTCATGTGCTCATCATTTCTTTCATATATATATATTTTAAACTCTTGGACCTTCATGTGTCCAACTTTTTTTTTTTCATGGGACCTTCATGTGTCCCTATATTTTTTTTGATAGCCATGTCTCTTTCAACCACAAATATAAAGAGAGATCACTATTTGGTAGATCATGGAGTTTTTTTCCTAAGATATCTTTTTGTGTCTACTCCCAGTGTAGGAGCAGAGCTTTTTGTGGTGGACGAAAGCATGTTTTTAGCGTATTCCCAGTGTAGGAATAGCTAATATATGTGGCGTGTACGTGATTCTTGATCTTGGGGGCATGACAACTATCTCAACAAGGGTCAACAAGACTTGACACAAGCTCAATGCAAAGATAAGTAGCATATATGTAAGAGTTTTTTGCACTTGACAAACTTGATATGGCTCGGTAGGAATTTGCATATCATTGAGGAGCATGCTATTTGAATTTTGAATTTTTAAAACAAATCCCAAGTTCATAATAAAGAGCAAGGTTCATATCATCCATCTACATCACATATTCCAATTACTTAGATAGCATGGGGTCCCTATGATAAGTTGTTCACAAGTTATAGGAATATTGGCAAGGAATAAAGAGTATGCAAATTTTATCAAAGGATAGCATGGAGATGGTGTGTCAAGAGTTTTGTCTTTTTAATTTGTTCAAAATTAGATTTCAGTTTTTTTTTTTTGGATGTGAGGGTAGAGTTGCACAAACCACCGTTGAAGATGAAGGAGTCTTGTTAAGTTTAAATTGATTGACCAAACCAAAGGTTTGGCGACCCAATCAAACCTTTTGCTTTGTCTTTCTTGCATCATGGATCAATTGATGTTGTGCAATGTGTCGGGAGGTCTCGAATGTTGTTCATTGTGCTTGAGAGATCTCCCCACACTTGTTCTTGTACCTGTTTTTATTCTAACAAAGAAACCAAAACAAGAGAAAAGAAACAAAGGGCTCTACCGGTTTGTGAACCAGGGGAGCTTGTTATTATGATTTATTTATTTATTATTACTAAAGTTTGTTCAACCAACTTTATTGAAACTCAAGCAAGGCAAAGATAAGGTTCACAAGATAAGCCTAGCCTTGATTTGTCCCTTATTAATCATAAATTACTTCTCTTGCTTATGAAAACAACTCAAAGTTCATTAATCAAAATTCAACACCATGTCAAAATTTGATTCAAGAAGGCTATTTTAACCTAAGCACCTTGCTTAATTTAAAAGCCAATGAATGTATCTCATGTGCACACATGTGAATACATCCAAACTAGAGCATATGCCATAAACGAAGAAAGCATGATTTTTGTATGATAGAGACAAGAATGAGTAAATTAGTTGGTGAACATTTATTCCCTTTGCATACCTAAATGTACTTACGGACAAGCGTTTATGGATGAAACGTTGAAGTTGTTGCTACGTTTTTGCATGATGGTTTCTACCCAGGTGTATCTCAAGGCTTAGGGCACACACACAACTTAGTGTGTATGGGCCATGGGCCTTGATGATGGTAGCAAAGGATCAGAGGCGAGCCCTTCTTGCTTGTGAAAGCAATGATGAGTGGAGTCAGCAACACATTGGTATTTATTTTGTAGATATGTGGGGCTAGCCTAGCTCTTCTCTCTCTCCTATTTTTTTCACTCCTTTCTTTTTTTTCTCTCTCTTTTTTTTCTAATATATCATTTTCCATTTTTTTTTTTTCTTTATCATCCATATATATTTTTTTCTCTCTTTTTAACTTTTTTCTATTCGCTTTTTTTTAGCAAGGCAAAGCTGACATCATCTCTCTCTCTCTTTTAACCATGATAACTCTTGTGTGTGTGTGTGTGTGTGAAACTCCTAGTATGGTGCTCACCAAATTCCCCCACACTTGGACTTTTATGTAAAAGTCCAACGTAGAGTCCGGTTCTCTATTTAAGTGTGTTTCATCACCCAAGAACATCAAGGCTTGTAGTTGATGCAGCCCCATGTTCTCGAAAAGCATCATATACCCCCCTTGTTCTTCTTGTTCATGACCAAATGGTTAACGACAAGAATACCCGAGGGTGCATACTAACTTGATAACATGCCCTTGCTTTTGTTTCAAAAGGATTTTTTTATAACCCGGGGCACCTCCCCGCATTGCTTAAGTTATGGTCTTAAGCTTGACCATGAGATAACATCTTGCAGCTAAAGGTGGTGAAATTCCCAGCTTCACCACTAAGAAACTAGCATTACGCTCAAGTCGCAATGTTAGCGCCATAGTGCTACTACGAGACTTGCAATGTTTATAATGAACATAAGCATCCACAACCATCCTCTTAAAAGTTTGACAACGAGGATCAAGAGGTGGTTGTGATCCTCGTAGAAGAACTTAGCTAGAAGCAAAAACAAACTCTAGAGAACCCAAAGGTGAGCATGAAACATGAGAAGTTTCAAAAGAAAAACTTGACATGCTCATTAGCGGATTCTTGCTTGGTCTCAAGAGTTGTTGCTTCATGCATGTCCATGGCAATGGAATTTCGTGAAGAATTAACGTTGATTCTGGCCATTATCGAGAACAACGCTTTTGGTGGCCATAGGGACATGGCTTTTCTTTGAGCGAGGGTAAAGGTGCATGTTCTGCGTTTCACATGGTTGTGAAAATGAACGGGCTATAATTTTCTCCTCAAACAAGTCTTGGTTGGGATGTTGCTTTGCCACTTGGACTTCGAGGCATGAGTTTGGAGTGGCACAAGCAACTTCTCCCAACTTTTCATCAAGGCTCCCATGGGAAAGTTTTTAGTGAACAAGATCTTCAAGTGGGCAGACCTATCGTAAGTTTGAAATCAAGGATGGGAAAGATATGGAAATCCAAGAGAACCTCGGTTTTGTTAATTTCTAATGGCACGGCTTTTTGCGATCCCAATAACACTCAAAGATAAGTCCACATGGATTTTTTAAGAGTTTGTCGGGCCGGGACTAGCGGTGTGTTTCCCAAAAAGGGATTCCGCCAGAATTGTGACATGATATTAGTCCCGACCGTGAGGTTGTGTAAGGCATCCACAGAAGTTCCCTTTAATGAACAACTAATGGTGTTGGAAGGTGAAAGAATCAATTGCTTCAGGATGAACGTTTTACTTCCATTAACCATTTTGTTGGATGATTTGGCTCTAGGGAAGACTTCATTTGTTGTGTGGTTTCTATGCCATGAGTGGTTCGAGGTATTTCCATAATCCTCGAATTCAATTAGGAACTCCGAAGGATGAATTATTCTTTCCTTAGGGTGTTCACGGTTTGGGCTTAGGCCTTAACGGTCGATCCTAAGGATGGTAAAGGTTTGGATTTACCGGTGAGGGCTTCTCAAAGCTTGACATGCCCTTGGATTGGAGGGGTTTGGGTTTTTACGATGGAAGAAGCGTGCTTTTCTAGGATGTGATCAAGGATCTTCCTTTGTTCCATCATAGTTTTTATCTATAAACCCTCCGGCGGTCATGTCAAGGCATAGGGCAGCATCTATGTCAAAACCCGAACAAAAGAGATGCAAAAGCATACTTGTCGATGTTTTACGACCGAGAGCACTCGCCACGGGTGAACAAGGCGGTTTGTTCGGGCCTCGATTTAACCCGAGCCCGGGCGGTTTGTTGCGCTAAATTTGACATGGAGAGCGGGGTTTTATATCGGGTTGGGGCCCTCGATCAAGGATCGAGTAAAGACCTTTACGCCCGGTCCGGTGCGGAGCCTGTTTTTTGATTGATGGGGTTAGCTGAGAATCGGCCGCGGAAGCTTACAGTGCTTGGTCATGGCCAAGCTTGTGTTTCAGACGTTCATACCGCTCTCCTTTCACGAGGTGTTCCTTTGGCACGCCTTTTATAGTCCAAGGGGCCAAGGAACTCACTACGATCCTAGTCGGATCTGAGAGAGGGTTGTCCGTGAGAGGAACCGAACACCCAAACCCTTTACAAGGTAACCTGACTAGTGTTCTATCCTAGTTACAACAGAAGTCACCGTAGCTATGCTTCTATTGCCTTCGGGAGTTGTTTTGTGGCCGCAGTGTGCTGGATAGAACCCTCGCGCACAACTTGGTAGAGTTCTTTGGTGATCTGTGATCCACAAGCCCCCGAGCATCTCAAGGTCGAGTCTTGAGGGTTGTCTCTGCTCTTCTCGGGCAGGCCTTGATATGGTTCAAGATCATCTTTACGGAGTGCAATTTTGAAAAAGTGCACCCGTGGGGTGTAGCCCCGAGCTTCTTGCTTTTTGGCACAAAGATTTTGGAAGGTCTTTGAGTTCTTCTCCTCCTCCGTCTTGAGTTCTTCCGCCGGGCCGAGGGGCTCTTCTTTCTTGAAAGGAGAGCCCACGGTTCGCTAGCCCCCGAGTATCTCGGGTTTTGAGTCTTGAGAGCTGTCTTCGCTTTCTTCTCGGGTGCGCCCTTGATGCGGTTCTTATCGTCTTTTCTTAGACGGTGTGCACTTTGTTGAAAAAGTGCACCCGTAGGAATGTAACCCCGAGCTTCTTGCTTTTTGGCACAAAGAGCTGGAAGGTCTTTGAGTTCTTCTCCTCCGTCTTGAGAGTTCTTCTCGCCGTCGGAGCTTTTGAAAAAAAAATCTTGCCCCCGGTATCCAGCCCCCCCGGCCGTCTAAAGGGCTCTTTTTCGCGAGATGGAGCTCTTAGAGGTTCTTCGTCTTACCCAGATTTTGACCGTTTCTCTTTTTTCCATGCGGTATTGCTTCCGGGCGGGTTGTTGCGGCGTTTGCCGGGGTTCTTTTGTCTTCTTTGGCGGGTTTTGATCGACTTATCTTTGTCTTGAACTGCGCCCAGGGATGTTTTCATACGCTTGGCGGGCGTTGTTTGAAGGGTTGTTTTTCTCCTTTCGCGGTTTCCGACCGTTGTGTCGATCTGCTGCACCTTTTCGCATAAAAGGAGTGCCGTTGTCACTTCAAATTAATTTTTGAAGTTGTAAAGGCTCAAGATTACTAGAGAGAGTTTTGTTCTCAGAACGGGTGGGAAAAATCCTCTCCATAAATACTTGGATACGGCCGTTTCTTTTCCTCCGCCTGTCATTTGCGTCTCGCGATTAGCAATCTTTCTTGCCCTAATCCCCTTTGCGCCGCCATTGTTTCCCGGCGCGCCCGTTGCGCCCTCGGAAGTTCGCCGTCTTCGCCGTCGCCGCCCTTTCTTCATCATGGTGAAGAGCTCTTCCTCCAAGAGCGAAGGGGATGGCGGAGATGGTTCCCGAAGTGAAGGCGGCCATGAAGGTTTGGCCGAGTCCTCCGTCAATCTTTGGAGATCTTGAGGATCTTGAGCGGCGCCGGCTTCTCCCTCCTCGAGTCTCTGGTTGGAGGCTCCCCACCGCCATCGTCTTCCCTTTGCTCCCCGGCCCTCTTGAGGTTGTCCTTTTCTCTCCTTTGTCCAAGCTGGTCTTTGTTTGCTCGCCGGATTTCTTCCATGAGTTTCTGCAGATCCTATTCGATTGCTCTTTTCTCATCTTGCCCCCAATGGGGTTCTTCTTCTTTCCATCTTTGTTCATGCCTCGTGAGACCTTCATACGCATCCCTCCTTCTTTGAAGCTCTTTCGCCATTTCTTCCGCCTACGTCATGGAGGCGACCTTTCCCTCTCTTGGATGTGTTTCCATCCAGGCCCGCGTGGTCGAAAGGGTGCTTTCTTTGAGTATGAGCTCCCCGATTCTCGTCTCTCGGGCCGGGCGTTCGGGTGGTTTTATGTGAACAATCCTCCTCCCCGCCTTGATGGATCATGACTCGATGAGTCTTGTTGACCCCGAGAATCGAAGGTTGACTCTCGATGAGTGCGAGGTTGCTGAACTTGTCAATCGCGTTAAGATCTTGAAGCGGGGTGGCCTCGGTGTTCTTTGGAATCGCCGCCTTTCTTCGCCGTCAAGTTCAACCTTTGATGGCGAGGAAGACGTTGGCTTCCGAGTACTCCGCCCCGAGGATCCCTCTCGTGTTGGTGGTGATGCCTTCGAATTGCCCGAGGAGGAGCCGATGGTGTCCCTCGCTCTTTCTTTGAAGGATGTGCCGATGACTCCGGTCGGGTTGTTGAATACTTTGCTGACAACCCTCCTTTCGTGAGTTCTTTTGCTTTCTTTTGTGTTGTATCGTCTTCGCTCGTGGTTCTTTCGGAGTCTTCGATCCTTTCAAAGATCTTGGCCGGAACTACTCGAGGCTCTTTGTGGTGACCGGTTCTTTGCGATGCCTCGCTGCCGTTCGGGGTGAGTGAATCCCTTCCTGGCATCATATTGGGGTGCTTCATTATGTTCCCTTTACTCCGCATCCACGTGTACTTGCCCTTATAGGTCGCAGCGGCGGAGCGCCTCGCTGAAGAGCCCATCGCCTATATTTGCTATTATGACTCCTAAGAGGACTCGCTCTTCTCGCTTCTCAGGGCTTTTTTGCCGGAGCCCACAGTAATATTCTTATAGGTGAGGGGGTTGATCTTCCGTCAATCCCTTTTTTTTCCATATAAGACGACTGTTTCTCTATTTTTTTTTTCGATGGGGCTTCGTTTGCTTTTTAAAGCATGCCGAGGAGCAAGTGGAGTCCCTTGCCCGAATCCGTGAGTTCCTCTCTTGAATCTTGAATACCGGTGTTCTTTTGATCTTGTAGTCTTCTTGTGTTTTGTTTTGCGGTTGCCGTTGTTGACGGTAAACCAACGATATATTTTTCCCGCCAACTTACTACCATAAAGGAGTAAAATTAAACCTTTTATACTCATATACTTTTATCACTAATAAATTCCACTTGTAGTGTCTTGTATTTTATTTTGCAGATTTATAATAAAAGCAAGTGGAAAATTGACCAAAAGTACGCCTTCCGAGAAAGCGCATTATTGCAAAACCCAAGCCCAAGAGCAAATCGACTCCAAAACATCACCACGGGGCCGAGCACAGCCCGCCCACAACTTTTCGGGGCGAAAGATGACACCCCACCGAGACCGGGCCAGGCCGAGCCGGGGGGTGCGCGCACCACACCTCTGTGCGCCGCACCCTCCCTAAGGCGGTTCGGCCCAGCCTCGGGAGGCGGTTCGTGCACTTTCCAAACGGGTTTCCCGCCTGCGTTGGTCGGTTTGCGATACAAGGAAGGTTTACTGTGTCGGTTTTAATGTAAATTAGCACTTAGGCCCCTCCTCCAAGTGTATAAGTAGGCCCCCTCTCCCTCCCTCTCTCAACACACACCACTTGGAGTCCAAGCAAACCAAGCAATCTCTCTCTCTACCACCTCTACCTCTCTCTCTTCTACTTCTTCTTTCTTCTTCTTCTTTCTTCTTTATTCTTTCTTAGTTAACACTTGGAGTAGAAGAGCTACAAGGAGGGCTTGTCTCCTAGAAGAAAGTGCTTTGGTAATACATCCACTCTATGGAGCATTCTTCTATTTGCAAGTCTTATATTTATGATCTTGGCCTAACTTATGAACTAGAGTATAGTTTTGTTCATGTTCTTGTGTTGGTATATGAACTAGCATATAGTTTACATATCATAATCTTGACATGTTCATTACAGTTCATCATCGATCATCATATGCCTAACTTGAGTAGAGGTGGGATATCGGTTCGTTGTTCCTTCTGGGTTTGCTCTTGTTCTAGTCCGTCCATTCGACGAGTGGGGATCCCGGGGACAAGAGTAGTGTTTCTAATATGCGGGCATGGTGCCGGGTATTACGACACCGCGGATATGAGGGCATGCCACGGTTGAGGGGTAGGGCGGCTTGGTCGTGACAAGCCTTGACCGGCCCCTTGAAATCCCCCCACGTTCGTATGTTGTTACGTAGGAGTTCGTAAATGCTTCCTATCGGGCCGTATGGTATCCGGGAGTCTCCCCGCTATCCTAGACCTAACCATGATTAAATCGCTTTTTGCATATGATCCTAACTATTCATTTGTATGGCCATGATTAGATACATTAGAACTACTCCATTAGGTTATTCATTTATTCATTTATTCTTTATCTATTTTCTTTATCCTTTTGCCGGTAGATTCTTAAGTGTGTGTCACACTATCCATGAACCGTTATTGCTTACCCCTGTTATGAACATTTTGGTCTAAGCAAACACATGTTCCTCTATTCAGATGCCATGCTAATCACATGCCTTCCTTTTGGGAAAATATAAATAACGATACCCCTGAATACTTCCGGGTGAAATGCTACAATGATAGATCCGTGCGCTGCGGATGAATATCTAAGATGGCAAGATCTATCCCGTTGGATGGGCCCCATTTCGGATCACCGACATGGTGGTTTACTTGGGAATGTCGGCCAAGCATTTCTCGACGCTCTTATTGGGGATGGGTTTTATACATTTTTCCTTTGATTGCGTTAAGAAATGCCAACAAGCATTTCAGGCGCCGTTGTCGGGAAGGCATTGTGAAAAAAAAAATATAATAAATAGTGGCTATGAATATGAACGTGTGCGTGGATACCATTTGCTCATACAGGCTAATCTTTTTATGTTTTCTCTGTTGTGGATGAAAACAGGATAGTGTATGTCGGGTTTCCTCTTGCCGAAAACTTCATCTCCGATCCGGAGGCACTCCTAAGGAAGAACCGGTCTCGTGCCGCTTCTTCTTCAGCCGGAACCCGACAATCGAGACCGACATCCCCGCACCAACCGCAACTCAAGCCATGGCCCGGTCGCTGCGGCGATTTCTCCCCGCCGTCACCAACGTGTTCACCGGGCCGACGGTGAACGTGGCGGACAAAAACTTCGAAGCCAGACGGGCTGATCACCATGGTGCGGGCCAGTCCATTCGTGGATCGGCTGAAGCGAGGACGCAAATGCTCATCTCCAACACTTCACGGAGCTATGCGATACTATCGTCATCAAAGATGTCGCAGCGGACATCATCGGGGCTCAAGATCGCTTTCCCTTCTCCTCGTGGGGAAGGCGCTTGATGGTTCTACAAGGACAAGGAAGTCGCCGAGACGTGGGCCAGAAGTTCGGGTGGCGTTCCTCGCCAAGTTCTTCCCCATGGGCAAAACCAATGCCCCGAGGGGAAGAATCGCCAATTCGAGAAGACATCAATGGAACCTATCCCGGAGGAGGCGTGGGGAGAGGCCGCAGGAATACATTCTCGGTATGCCCGCACCACGGATGGAAAAATCGCCGGTGCTCCGGAACTTCTACAATGGTCTCACGGCCATATCGAAGGGGCACCTCGACGCCGCTGGCGGGTGGCGCATTTCTATCGCTCACCATCGATCGGGCAACAACCCCGATTGATAAAATGGTGGCAAATCGTAGCCGGGCGAAGACAGCCCCTCGCAAAACACAAAAAGGCATGCATACCGCGGAAGGAGGCGGATATGCTTGCCGCAAAAATGGACCTCTTTGCTAAAGAGGCCGGAGGAGCGCGACAGATCTACTACTGTTGCGCCCAGCCTACGCCACAGCACGCCACATGACTCGTGAGGCGTGTGGTGAGGTTGGCCACTCGGGGGATAACCGCCCCGAGACCGTGAAGAAGCTGCCTTCATCAACAACAGAACGGGTACCGCCAACCGCGAAGCTGGAACAACCCGATCCCAGCCGCCATTCCAAGGCAACCAGGGATACAACTCCAACTATAACCCTGGGCAGCCATCATTGAAGGACCTGGTACTGGGCCAGGCGAAAATTAACGAAAACCTCACCAAAAAGATGAGCCAGACTGATAACATCTTGAAGGAGTCACAGCTAAGCTGGACGGATTTAACTCGCTTTGACAAATCGTTGACCTTCAACAAGAAGATTGAAGCACAAATAGCCCGGCTAGCCGCTCGTCTCCAAGTAGCGGTGGGAGAAAAAGCCTCAAGGCAATCACGAAGCCCCCAGGAGAGCATAAATGCAAGAACTACCGAGGGGGGAGATCTACTCGTGACCCACCAAATCCCAATGCTACGGTGAGGAAAAACAAAAGAGAAGCCGCCTCAAGAGGTAACCCCACGTAGCGTAAGAACCGTAAGTGGAGGAGGTACCATTAGAATATACGAGATACGACGTACCTACCCTTCGCCACAAGAACAAGGAAGGCATTACCGGATGAACAGCTTTTACTCGGTTCATGGAGATGATCCAAAAGTACATGTAAGTGTACCACTCCTAGATATGCTCCATGTGCCATCATATGCCAAGTACATAAAAGACATCATCCGAACAAGCGGCCACCGCCAACAAACGAAGTTGTGAAGTTGATCAAGAATGCAAAGGCCGCTATCCTAAATCGCCCGCGAAAAAGAAGAAAGATCCGTGGTGCCCTACAATTCCCTCGCTCAATTGGAACACAAACATTTAACCACGCCTTATGTGATCTCGGGCGCCGGTGTTAGTGTCATGCCAAAATCCGTGTTTGACAAGCTCAAACATACAAATCTTGAGCCAACGCCTATGACACACTACATTGGCAGATTCATCCATAAGGTACCCAAAGCAGGATTGCGTAAGACATACCCCGTGAAAATCCGAGGGTATTTTGTCCCGATTGATTTTGTGGTGTTGGACATGGAGTTCACCAAAGATACACCACTTATCCTTGGACGACCATTCTTGAGCTTTGCCGGGGGTAATGAGATTGATGTTGGGGCCGGAGAAATCCGCTTCAATATCAATGGCAATGAAGAGAAATTTGAGTTCAGGCCCCGAGTCTCGTAAGAGTGCAAGATGATCCGGATAAAATATGGGGAACAAGGCATTAAAGAAATAGAAATCCAGCCCCCAAAGACCGGCAGCACCTCCAAGACAGTCAGCAAAAATAAAAGGTGGAAACAAAAAAAAAAAGACAGCTCCTAAACCAAAGAAGAAGGAGAAGGTCCCCATCTTTTATAAAAGGACAAAAGACAGGAAGAAAGCTCCACACCAAAAGAATCAAAACCAAAGAAACAATCAAAATACACCCCTCCACAAAAGGTGTGGAAGCTAAAAGAAGTGCAGCCCTCCGTATCTCCGTGAGTAGGTGCACCATCAAACAACAAAACTGGAGAAAGTCCCAATCGCGGAGACTCCAAAGAGTGGACCCTCCGTCAAAGGCAAAATGACGATTATCTCAAAATGGCAAAAAAAAAAAAAAAAAAAAAAGAGATACCCATTGTGCTTCCAGATAGCTTGGGGAGGACCCCCGCAGGTATCATTGCATTGCATATTTAATTCCATCAATTTTTTTTTTATTTTAGCATGTTTACATTTCAGCAATATTGCATTGAAAAAAAAAAATCCAAAAATAGAATAAGTAGCTCTTCTTTGTGCCTTAATGCTTATATATATGAGCTATAAAAATGTTTAGTCTTAGTCCCTTGTTGAAATGATGAATAGTTGCTCTGCTTTTATGCTTTGCCTCGTGCCTAGTTTATAATTCAAGTTCTCTAAAGTTTGGGTTTAGTGGCTAATTCTAAAACTCATCCTAAAAAAAAAAAAAAAAACCTTGATTCATGTGGGTTGCATATGCTCTATCTAGTCTAAGTTGTTGCCAAATATGATATGGTATAAATGGATTTGCTATGACTTCGTCCAAAAGAGAAACTTGACATCCGAAATCTATGCTTTAAAAAAAAAAAAAGAAGAGAAATGTTTTTGGGCTATGCTAAAAAAAAAATGAGATGAAAAATGGACAAGTGTCCGAGGGCGCAGTAGAGCCCACATCTCTAAAAAAAGAAAGAAAAAAAGAAAAGAGAGGAAATAAAAGACAAAAGTCTAGGGCGAAGTGAGCCCACCTCTCCAAAAAAAAAAATAATAATATATATAGCAATAAAGCCCATGCTTTCTCGAAAAAAGAAATAAATATTATCTAAATAAAATCCCGGATAAACAGTTGATCAAAAAGGATGAATGATAAGCACCTCTGTTATAACCGTTCTATCTCGCAACGCGCCAAGGCTTTGAGAAAAGCCGGAAAGCCCCGCTAACGATGAAAAGGTAATAAAAGGGTGGGAAAAAGATGTGCCATTTTATTCAAACTCTAGTAGACACTCTTATTATAACCCCTGGCACTTGTAAAACGTAATCGGCATAGTAGCAACTCCTCGATCAACAACCAAGTACTTATCTCTTTTTGCTCGAGGACGCCGCAAAGGGTAAGCTTGGGAGAGTTTGTTGACGGTAACCAACGACATATTTTTTCCCGTCAACTTACTACCATAAAGGGAGTAAAAATTAAACCTTTTATACTCATATACTTTTATCACTAATAAATTCCACTTGTAGTGTCTTGTATTTTATTTTGCAGATTTATAATAAAAGCAAGTGGAAAATCGACCAAAGTACGCCTTCCGAAAGCGCATTATTGCAAAAACCCAAGCCCAAGAGCAAATCGACCCAAAACATCAAATCTGGGCCGAGCACAGCCCGGCCCACAACTTTTCAGGGCGAAAGACGACACCCCACCGAGACCGGGCCAAGGCCGAGCCTGGGGGTGCGGCACGCGCACCACTGGTGTGCGGCACGCACCCTCCCCCGAGGCGGTTTCGCCCGACCTCGGGAGGCGGTTCGTGCACTTTCCAAACGGGGTTTCCCGCCCTGCGTTGGTCGGTTTGCGCATACAAGGAAGGTTTACCAGGTCGGTTTTAATGTAAATTAGCACTTAGGCCCCTCCTCCAAGTGTATAAGTAGGGCCCCTCTCTCTCCTCTCTCAACACACACCACTTGGAGTCCAACAAACCAGCAATCTCTCTCTCTCTACCACCTCTACCTCTCTTCTTCTACTTCTTCTTTCTTCTTCTTCTTTCTTCTTTATTCTTTCTTAGTTAACACTTGGAGTAGAAGAGCTACAAGGAGGGCTTGTCTCCTAGAAGAAAGTGCTTTGGTAATACATCCACTCTATGGAGCATTCTTCTATTTGCAAGTCTTATATTTATGATCTTGGCCTAACTTATGAACTAGAGTATAGTTTTGTTCATGTTCTTGTGTTGGTATATGAACTAGCATATAGTTTACATATCATAATCTTGACATGTTCATTACAGTTCATCATCGATCATCATATGCCTAACTTGATTAGAGGTGGGATATCGGTTCGTTGTTCCTTCGGGTTTGCTCTTGTTCTAGTCCGCCCATTCGACGAGTGGGGATCCCGGGGGGGACAAGAGTAGTTCTCTAATATGCGGGCATGGTGCCCGGGTATTACGACACCTGCGGATATGAGAGCATGCCACGGTTGAGGGGGTAGGCGGCTTGGTCGTGACAAGCCTTGACCGTGCCTTGAAATCCCCCACGTTCGTATGTTCCGTAGGAGTTCGTAAATGCTTCCTATCGGGCCGTATGGTATCCGTGGAGTCTCCCCGCTATCCTAGACCTAACCATGATTAAATCAGTTTGCATATGATCCTAACTATTCATTTGTATGGCCTTGACTAGATACATTAGAACTACTCCATTAGGTTATTCATTTATTCATTTATTCTTTATCTATTTTTCTTTATCCTTTTTCTTTGGTGGATTCTTAAGTGTGTGTCACACTATCCATGAACCGTTATTGCTTACCCCCTGTTATGAACATTTTGGTCTAAGCAAACACATGTTCCTCTATTCAGATGCCATGCTAATCACATGCCTTCCTTTGGGAAAATATAAATAACGATACCCCGAATACTTCGGGTGAAATGCTACAATGATAGATCCGTGCGCTTTTGCGGATGAATATCTAAGATGGCAAGATCTATCCCGTTGACAGTCCCATTTCGGATCACCGACATGGTGGTTTACTTTGGGAATGTCAGCGGCGCATTTCGACGCTCTTATTGGGGATGGGTTTTATACTGTTTCCTTTGATTGCGTTAAGAAATGCCAGCGGTCTGCCTCTCGCGGGTTGACCCTCCCGAGGCTTCGGCCGGGTTCTGTTGTGGCTGTTGATGTGAAGCCCCTTCTTCTGCCGGCTTGCCCCTCGTCCTCGTCTTCACTTTTGGTGAGTACTCTTGTTGCGAGTTCTTTCTCCTTGTTGATTTTGAGGATTCTTATCTTTGTCGGGGTTGTTATGCGGCCGTCCTTACGTGAAGTTCTCCGAGATGACTTCTCAGGAGTTCTTCGGCGTCATCTTGGTGGCCGATCTTCTTCTTCAGCCCTCCCTGTTCGTGGTCTGGTTGCCGATCCTCCTCCGGATCCTTCTCTCTTAGATCTGAAGGCCCTTGCGGATTACATTTGTATTGGAGTTTGATCTTGCTTCTCGGGTGCCTTCTCATTTTTTTGACCAAACGGTTCAGTGCACGCCGAGTTTCTCTTGATACTTCTCTGTCTTTTTGAGGAGCATCCTGATCCTGACTTTGTTTTTCATTGTAGTCTTTTGTGCGAGATCTCCCTGTCTACCTCCCTGCTCAAGAGTGCGATACCTTACGGGCTAAAGTTGTCCGTCTTCAGGGAGTTGAGCGAGACCTTCTTGCTTTCGGCTCCGGGACTCCCGTGCCCTCGGCTGATGGTTTGACTGAGTCCTATGCCAAGGTCACTCGGGAAGTTGAGGGTATGTCATATATATTTTCTTGATCTGTTTTTGCTTTTGCCGAGGCCTCTTTTCTGACTTGTCTTGTTTGTTGTCGTCAGGGCTTCGGGTGACCAGCTCGTCGGCGGCTACCATCACCGAGTTGTCGGCCCGAGCTTCGGGATCGGAGAGAGGGATGCTCTTTCTGTGCTTCGCGTGAAGTTCTCCGAGCCTTTGGCGAAGCTGTGTATCCCTGCTGGAGGTTATTCGCCTTCCTGAAGATCATGGCGTGTCCTGGAGGGACTTTCTCCCCCAGGTTCCCGGTCGCTTCCGATTCTTTGTCGGAGACGTCGCCGGGAGGCTGTTGAAGAGCTCGCTCTTCTATTTCCATCATCTTGTGCCTGGACTGCCCATCGCTGTTGTTGTGGATGGGTTTGCTTCTGACGAGCACCTCAAGATAATGGAGGAGGAGCGCCCTGAGGTAGATGCGGCTGTTACCACTCTTGCTGATACCATAGACCTTGATCTTCCTGAGGGTGATCTGCCGGACTTTGATGCGCTCGAGTGCTTGTGTGACGGCTTCGTCCGTCTTGTAAAAACAATTCTTTTCTTTGCTGGCCTGTTGGTTGTAGGCCTTGAATACTCTTGCTTGTGTCCGCCTTCATGCGGGTTTTAAGTATCTCTTTTACGCCTTTTGTGCAGACTTGTTGCGCTTTTTTGTCCCTCGCTTTGTCATTCTTTGTAGTCTTAGAGTTCTTCTTCTTCGGATGACTTGATGTGATTGCGCCTTTAGAGTTCTTCCTTAGGCTTCCGGCTCTTATGTCCTTTTTTGTAGGTTCGCGACGAGTTGTTTTGCGGTCCCTCGTATTGACATCGGCGTTGTTCGGTTGATGACCCAGCTTGCCTTTCTATAGATTTTCTTTGTTCATAGTGTTGAAGTCTTGCTTCGAGTTGCTAGGGTTGTTTCTCGACCGGTCGACTTGTCTTCTTGTAGATCTGCTGAGGGTAGCGTAGTTTCTTGTCCTTGTGCGTCTTTGGGTTGTTTCTCCCTTGACGTGTCGGCTAGTCTGTTCACAGGTCTTGCCGTAGTATGTTGGAGCTTTGCACCAGTGCTTCAGAGTTCTTTCTTCTGAAGGAATCAGCTTGCCTATTTTACGTAGACTTGGTGGTGATAGTCCCGAAGTTCTCACGAGATCGATCTTGTCTTTCACGGAGTTTCAACCCGCCTTTTACGTAGACTTGGTTGGAGATATTTGCAGAGTCTAGCTCTAGTTCACCAGGATTGTTTTCTTCTGACAAATGACTTCTGTCTTCTTTCTGAGACTTGTCATGATGATTGGAGGCTTGTTCTTGAATTCCAGAGTTCTTCTTTTTGGAGTATCAGCTCGTCTTTTCTGTAGATTTGCTGATAATAGTTGTAGAGGCTTGCTCCTGGTCTTCAGAGTTGTTCTTCTGAATATTCAGCTTATCCTTTCTGTTGGCTTGCTGAGAGTAGTTGTAGAGTCTTGCTCTTGGTCTTCAGAGTTGTTCTTCTGAAGATTCAGCTTGCCTTTCCTGTGGGCTTGCTGAGAGTAGTTGTCAAGTCTTGCTCCTGGTCTTCAGAGTTGTTCTTTCTGAAGAATCAGCTCGTCTTTTCTGTAGGCTTGCTGAGAGTAGTTGTGGAGTCTTGCTCCTCGTCTTCAGAGGTGTTCTTCTGAAGAATCAGCTCGTCTTTGCCGTAGACTTGCTGATGGTTGTTGTGGAGTCTTGCTCCTGGTCTTCAGAGGTGTTCTTCTGAAGAATCAGCTCGTCTTTACCGTAGACTTGCTGATGGTTGTTGTGGAGTCTTGCTCCTCGGTCTTGAGAGGTGTTCTTTCGAAGAATCAGCTCGTCTTTGCCGTAGACTTGGCGATGGTTGTTGGGGCGCCCCCGTTTTGCGGGGTTATTTTTCTCCACGGCATGTGACTTGTGTCTTCTTACGAGACTTGTCACGATTATTCGGAGGGTTACTCTGGCCGTTAGGTTTCTCCTTTTAGGCCCTCTAGCATTTGTCCTTTCTTGAACTTGCTAGTGTATTTTTGTGGAGTCGAGCTCACGAAAGAGTTGTTCTAACTTCGGGGTTGCCTCTTTTGGGCTAGGGCTCTCCCATGCAGTCCAGTGGACTATCGCATGACGTCCCTTAAAGGGTTCTCAGTCCGGACCCATTTAAGTGCATCTGCTGGATTGAAGGTCAAGATGGTTGGGTTCCTATTTCATAACACTACAATCCACCTTGCCCGGTTTGGGCTGCTCGCTTCACGAGAGACTTGTGTGAGGCGATGGGTTTCTATTTCACAACACTACACCATTCACGCCCGATTCGAAAGGCCGTCCGCCGTCATTGGACATAGTGGCACTTTCTGGACCCTCGATGGCCTCTGCGACCTAGACGGGCCGATCCCAACGTCCTCTTTTTTTCAAGAGTCGAAGTTCACGATCTTCCGCTAGGATTTAAGGTGTGGACGCTATTCGAAGCTAGGACTTCGCGTGGTTCCACCCTTGGAATTTTGACCTCCGTTCGGTGGTCGGGTTTTGCCTTCTTTTGGTCGACTTCTTTCTTTGCGCGGTGCCAATTGGGCTGTCTTGTTCTTCTCCTGTAGGAGGCATGCAGCTTCACTGTGGGCAGCTTGTCTTTGTTGAAGTGCCTGTTGGCTGCGTATTTTGTGACCTCTTTGGATGGTCCAGAGTTCTTCTCAGGCTTGATCTTCTTTCTTCTTGAAGTATCGGAGAGTTGTTGTTGCGTTCTGCTTCTCTCTTGTTGCCTTGAGTTCCTCTGTTTATGGATAGAACCTTCTGAGCTGGTTTATGTGCCAAGAGTTTCTGATTTCTTCTCCTTGCATTGTCATCAACTTGTAGGTTCCTGGTCCCAGTACTCCTTTGATGATATATGGTCCTTCCCATGGGCGAAATTTTGGCGGTTTGTGCTTGCCTTCCGTCTTTTGATTTCTCTTGAGTACTTGATCTCGGGTTGAGTTTTCTTGGGCGTGTGCTCTTGTCATAGTGCCTTCGAGTCCTTGCGGATATCTTGCGTTCGGAGGATGGCGTTTGCTCGACTTCTTACCGCGGTCGATTTCTAGTCTTCTTGTTTGTTCTCCTTCTCCTTCTTCAAATTGCTCGATCCTTGGAGATCTCCATATGAGGTCTGGCTGGTAGGGACGGCTTCCGATCCGTAGGTCGGGGAAGAAGGGTGAGTAACTGTTGCTCTGCTGATTTGAGTTCTTAGGCCCCGGACAACTTTTGGGAGTTCTTCTATCCACTTGGCTCCGTAGTCTTTTGAGTTCTTCATATAGTCTTGGCTTTAGTCCGGCAAGGATGAGTCCGTTTGCTCTTCGACTTGTCCGTTAGCTCGAGGGTGTGCTACGGATGCGTAGTCTATCCGTATGCCACAATCTTGTGCCCGATCTTCAAATTCTCGGCTGCTTTGTGAATGGTGATCAGAGGTCGGTGATGATCTGTTGGGCATCCCAAATCTGTGCATGATCTCTTGGATGAACTCGATTTGCTTTTTGGTTGAGCTGAAGGTGACCAATGGCTTGTATTCTATCCACTTAGTGAATTTGTCGATGGCGACGTAGATGTACTCATATCCTCCCTTGGCTCTCTTGAGTGGTCCGACTTGATCCGGTCCAAAGACGAGAAAGGCCATGATGGTGGTATGCAGATCGATTGTGTCTTTGGCACATGCGCTTGTCTTGCGAACATCGGCATCCTTTGCATTTTTCGACGAGTTCTTCAAGGCGTCTTTGAGGGGTTGGCGGTAGTATCCTGCTACGAATGCTTTTCCCACGAGGGTTCTTGACGCCTGCGTGGTTTCCACAGCATCCAGAGTGGATTTCTTGGAGGATGTCTTTTCCTTCCTCAGAGCTTATGCATTTGAGTAGTACTCCTGATGATGCTCCTCTCTTATAAAGCTTGTCTTTGATGAGCACGTAGTTCTTGCTTCTTCTCAAGATCCTGGTTGCTTGACTTTGTCTTCGGGTACACTACCATAGAGCGGAACTTCCGCGGCGGGCATTTTGGATTTTGCATGGCGGGCATGGAGTCCGCCACGACCTAGCTCCGTGGCGGACTCCATGCCCGCCATGCAAAATCGATTAACCGTGGCGATTATTTTATAAAGCCCGGTTACGGTTAAAAAGAAAAAAATATAAAAAAATCAAAAGCCCGGTCGGAACCTAATGGGCGGGATGCGGGCGCCGACACCGCCCGGTATACCGCCCGTAGGTAGCCGCCGCCATGGAGCGGATCCGGTGGGGTAGAGGCGGATACGCCCTCCCCACCACCGGATCCGGCCTCACGCCGGTGGATCTGGCGGAGAGGCTTCGCCCGCCACGCCGCCCGTCAAGATCCACCGCCGCGCTGCTGCTGCTTTGCCGCTCCTCGAGCTCCAGCGCTGCACGCTCTTTGTCGTTGCTTTCGCTTGACGCCGCCGCCGCCGCGGACCGCGCCGGAGAGGACAAGGGGGGCGCCGCGCCGGCCGGGATGGGGAGGGGCCGCCCGCCGCCGTTTCCGGTGGGAGAGGGCCGCCACGTAGCCGGGATGGGGAGGGCGACGCCGCCGGAGGGGCGGTGTGAGGCACGGGATGGAAGGAGGGGAGGGAGAGGAATGTGGGTGGAGAATGTTTAGGGTTAGAAAAAATCTCAGAGTCTGGTATATATATGAAGTGCCCGAAATGGGCTTTTGGGGGCTGCGGGTTGGGCTCGATTTTTCCGTGGCGGGCATTCCACCGCCGGGGGCTGCCACGCCAACTATTTTGCGTGGCGGTTTTCTAAATGCCCGCCACGGAAAATCAAAACCAAACACCTCGCAAAATCAGTGCAGTAGCCCTTGATGAAGTTTATGATGTCTTCGATCCAGGGAGTTGTTCTTCGACACGGAGAGAATATCATTACTCCGTTTAGAGCTGATTGCTCCATGTTGTCTTCTTCTCGGGTTCTCCTTGATAGATGGTTTCGAGAGCTCTTCGATGAATACTCCTGGTGGGACTTGGGCTGTCGGATCCGAGTTTGGCTAGCACGTCTTCCGCTACGTTCGCATCTCGAGCGCGTGTAGGATCTCAAGGCCTTGGAAGTTCTTTTCCGGCTTGCGTACTTCAGCGCAATAGAGGCCCATATTGTCCTTTGTGCAATCCTAGTCCTTGTTGACTTGATTGATGACAACCGCGGAGTCGCCGTATACTTGTAGTCTCTTGATTCCCAGAGTTCTTGCTATCTTGAGGCCATGGATGAGTGCTTCATACTTTGCTTCGTTGTTTATAGCTTGCCACATGATCTGCAGCACATACTTGAGTTGTCTTCCTTCGGAGATATGAATAAAATCCGGCTCCTGCTCCCCCTAGCTTCAACGATCCATCGAAGTGCATGTTCCAATGTTTCTTGATGTCGTCGGATATGGGTTGTTGGAGCTCCGTCCATTCTCGCTATGAAATCCGGTAGCTTTTGGGATTTGATTGCTCTTCTTGGGGTGAACTCTAGATTCGGTGCTCAGAGTTCCCTTTGCCCATTTTGATATTCGCCTGTTGAATCTACGTTTCCTCGGGATGTCACCCGGTGGTGAGTCGGTTACCCTTTGTTATCTTGTATTTGTCGAGTAGTGTCGTAGCTTTCTTGATGTGATCGGTATGGTGTAGAGTAGTTTTTGCACGTGAGGGTACCGAGCCTTGGACTCAAATAGAACCTCGCTCACGTAGTAAAGGCGGCCTCTGGACCTTGTTGGGTTGCTTTCGGGCTCTTCTCTTTCCACGATGATTCTTGCCGAGTGACCATTGTACTCGTTCTTTGCTATGTATAGCGGTAGTTCTTCTTGATCCTTTAGAGGTGTTAGGATTTGGGGCTGTTGTAAGGTACCGCTTGAGTTCTTCAAACGCTTTGTCGGCCTCCTCTGTCCATTTGAATTCTCCTTTTGTCTTGATAAGTTTGAAAAAGGGTAGCCCTTTCTCTCCAAGCTTGGATATGAATCGTTGAGTGCCGCCATGCACCACGTGAGCTCACGGATGTCCTTGATACTTCGGGGTTGTGTCATCTCGTTGATGGCCTTGATCTGCTTGGTCTGGCTTCAATGCCTCTGTTCTTGCTGACCAAGAATCCTAGTAGCTGTCCCGAAGGCACTCCAAAGACGCATTTTGTTGGGTTGAGCTTCCACTTCCACTTGTTGAGGTTCTTGAAAGTCTCTTCGGATCTTGAATCGAGTTTACGGTTTTCTAGTCTTTACCACCACGTCGTCTATGTAAGCTTTCGGCATTTTGCCAATCTGCTCTCCCAAACAAGTCTCGTATCGCTCTTTGATACATTGCTCGGCATTCTTCAATCCGAAGGACATTGTTTTGTAGCGGTAGGCACCGAAGGGGGTGATGAAAGAGGTCTTGCTCGATCTTCTTTCTTTTGCATTCGGTGATATCCCGAGTAGCAATCCAAGAATGATAGTAGAGATCGATCCCGCTTTGTGGAGTCCACTATTTGGTCAATCCTTGGTAGCCCGAAGGGGTCCTTGGGGCAATGCTTATTCAGATCTGTGTAGTCCACACACATTCGCCAATCGAGGTGTTCTTCTTCGAACGAACCGGGTTGGCTAGCCGGTCGGGATGTAGGATTTCTCGATGAATCCTCGGCTGCGAGTAATTTTGCAATCTCCTTTTTGATGGCTTCTTTCTTTCTCGGTGGAAACCTTCTTAGTCTTTGCTTGATGGGTTTGGATCCCATATTGATGTCAGTGCATTGCTCGCCCGACTCCCTTGGTACGCCGGGCATGTCTGGCTGGTTTCCGGGCAAATATATCTTTGTGTTGCCTTAGGAAGTTGGTGGCGCGAATTCCTATTTTGGAGATAGGTGGGCGATGATGATCGCCGTCTTGGATGGATCGCCCGTTTGTAGATCAATGTGCTTGACGTCGGCCTCTTCTCGTGGAATCAGAATTGCTTGCTTCTTGGCGGTATCTCGAGTTCTTACGGGTTTGTATCCTCCGCCATCTGGTTGAGTTCCTTTTTCTCCAAGAGCTCCCTGTCTTGTTTTGCGATTTCCACGAGCATGCGTCACACTCGAAAGCTTTCTTGAGGTCTCCTTTTATGGAAAGAACCCCAAAAGGTGCCGGCATCTTTAGTAGAAGATACGGGTAGTGTGGAATAGCCATGAACTTTGCAATAGCTGGTCTTCCCATAATGGCGTGGTATGGTGACTCGAGATCCGCTACTTCGAACTTGATGTACTCCGTCCAGGTAGTTTGATGGAGATCCAAATGTGGCGGGCAAGGTGACTTGTCCAACCGGGTATGGCTGCTCGTCCGGGTACTATTCCATAGAAAGGAGTGCTCGAAGGAGCGATAAGTCCGGAGAGGTCCAGTCCCATCTTGTCCGGTGTTTACGAGAATATGATGTTCAACCCGGCTCCTCAGGTCGATCAACACCTCGGAAGCGGTCACCCGGCTATTGTGGGTTCTAGCACCAAAGGATATAGGCGGCGTTGCCCACACTTGTCCATTGATCCTCCCGATGAACTGAATCGGATATTGGGACCAATTGAGGTAGCTCGGATGCTGCGGGTTCTGCTGCCATGATTGATCGGAGTGCTAGTTTGTCTTGTCTCTTGCCCTTTGACCCGGGTACTCCGAGAGAATATGATGTTCAAGGATCTCGTTGCTTTCCTCGGAAATCCCCTGTCTTTGGCTCTTCGATGGCTTCTTCTCTGTTTTTCTTGATTGTTTCCCTTTCGAGCGAGTTGTTTCCTCCCTTGTACTTTTCACGGAAAGTGGTGCAATTTCCGAGCGTGTGCGGAGCTCGGGTGGTAGATGCAAGGTAGGTCTTCTAGCTTGATATTGCTTACATTCTGTCACCATTGTTGTTGTTGTTGAACCTCTATTTGTAAGGTTTCTTTGACTTCTCCGCCATTGCGACAGTATTTATGCGGTCCTCGCTTCTTTTTTTTGTTGAGAGTTGTTACGATCTTTCTTCGGGGCTTCGAGTTCTTTCTTTACGGAAAACGATCTCGAGTTCTATCTCTTCACTCCGATCATCTTCTTGTGATAAGCTTGAACGCTCGTTACTCCTCGGGTTGTCCTTGTAGAAATCGAGAAGCGCCATCTTGAGAAAATTCCATTGCCGAAGGCGTCTATCACTTCTCTTTCAGTGATGTCGTGTACTTGGGATCTCATCTCCCCAAATCTTCGGTAGTAATCTCTCAGGGATTCTCCTGGCTTCTGCTTGAGGCTTTTCAACTCAGCCTGAGTAATAGGATGGGTGATGATTCCTCTGAAGTTGCTATAGAATGCTTTACGTAAGTCTTCCCGATGATCGGATTGAGCCCTCTTCGATCTTGTCGAACCATTGGAGCGGTAGAGCCTCTAGGGCCATGGGAAAGAAGACGGCTTTTGCGTCATCATCTCCTCCAGCCAGCTCAATGGATTATGAGTAGACTCTGAGCCATTGTATGGGCTCTATTTTCCCATCGTATTTTGAATGGTTTGAAGGCTTGAACTTTGAGGGTAGCTTGACTTCTTGCAACCTTTCCATGAAGCAAGGAAACTGTCGTAGCTTTTCGTCGTTCTTTCTTCAAATCCTCCTAAGGTCCTTCCTCCTCTTGGATGAGTTCCAATAGGTCGATATGTTGATTCTGCGACTTCTTCTCGTCGGCTTAGTCTTGGCGCGGGGCTTTCCCTCGGGGGGTCTCTGCAGGCTGTGCGCCATCCCTCAGGGTGGCACGGAGTTGTTGGAACCCTACGGCCTTCCCGGCCTTTCAAAGACATTGGATCGACTTCTTGGAACATGAGAGCTGTTTGCCTTCGACCGTGGCGTCACGGGGTCTCTTTCTCGGGACGGCCTTACGCAATGCCTCCTTGATGAGTCTCTCCTCGTCATTGGTGCATGTAGCGGTCTTGGTGATCAATCAACCCTTGTAGTCTCTCGGGTTGCCCTCGATCGTCCTCAACTTCTCTTTTGATTTCAGCCTCTCGTATTCGTGTAGATCGGCGATATTTGTTGAGCTTGCATGCGGCGCATTCGCCACGACCCGGCGTCCTCCCTTCGGCTTGTTTCTTCTTAGCCTTTCTTGGCGTTGGTGTTCTCCTTCGTCGTCGAGGGTTCTTTCGTCCGCCGAGATGTTGGATAGGCCTTCGTCGATGGACGATGTCGAGGGCCTCTGGGACGGTTAAAGCGGAGCGCTTGTAGCTACCATGAAGACTTCCTTTGCATTTGTAGCTTTAGGTCGCCACTCCTTCCGCTGGGATGGACCTTATGATGATGGACCTCCCTCGTTTGTCCCCGTTGGTTGACGATCGACCTGTTTGAGGGTTCTTGGCCGAGTGGATGATGCACTCCTCTGGGGTTCTTGTCAATATGAGCCCCTTTTTGCGCGCCCTCTAAAAGAATCTCCAATCTTCTCTTTGAGTAGTCTTGGCGCTTCTCGAATACGCATGTCTTTGCGTTGCGTAATCTGTAGGAAATTGAAAAGGTAATCTGGGTGGTGTCCGGGGTTATATCGAACTCGCCTCCTTTCTCCAGAGTTGGAAAGGTATTGGTTGAAAAAAAAAGTTTCGAGTTGGAGTAGCTTCCCTTATCCAAGCCGGAGTTGGAGTCGTACTTGAGTTGCTTCCGGAGTTCGTACTCGAGCCCCGGTTGTCTACCTTCCCGAGCTGGTTTGGGTTTGGGCCCTTCCGTGTTGGTTCCCGAGCAAGCTTCGAGTTTGTTCTCCGTCTTCGAGGCGGTTTCGCAATTGTCGATTCTTTGGAGCTTCTCGACAAGTCCCTGGTTCTTCGGTCTCGGAATCCTTGATGGTGCAGCCGAGGTTTCGCCCGTGCGTCGTCGATCTCGCAAGCCCATGAACCGAAGATGATCGTCTTCCCTCGTCGATGTACTCATGATGTCACGGTCCGCCCGGACTCTCGTGCTGAAATTCGGCGAGAGCCCCTACCGGGCGCGCGCCCATTGTCGATGTTTTACGACCGAGAGCCTGCCACGGGGTGAACCGGGCGATTTGTTCGGGCCTCGGCGAACACGAGCCCGGCGGTTTGTTGCGCGGTGACATGGAGAGTGGGGTTTTTATATTGGTTCGGGCCCTCGATCAAGGATCGAGTAAAGACCTTTACGCCCGGTCGGCGTGAGCCTGTTTTTGATTGATGGGGTTAGCCGAGAATCGCCGTGAAGCTTACAGCTTTGGTCGGGGCCAAGCTTGTGTTCTGTACGTTCGTACTCGCTCTCCTCTACGAGGTGTTCCTTGGCCGCCTTTTATAGTCCAAGGGGCCAAGGAACTCACTACGATCCTAGTCGGATACGAGGAGAGGGTTGTCCGTAGTAGAGGAACCGAACACCCAAACCCTTTACAAGGTAACCCGACTAGTGTTCTATCCTAGTTACAACAGAAGTCACCGTAGCTATGCTTCTATTGCCTTCTGGGAGTTGTTTCGTGGCTGCAGGCTTGGATAGAACCCTGCGCACAACTCGGTAGAGTTCTTTGGTGATCCTGTATCCACTATACTATCGGGTAATGACAAGTCTGGGCTGGCATGTATTAACTTTCAAAACCTAGCCTAGGCTGCACCTATGGATTCCTTCTCGTTCTGCTTGAAATCGAGGATTGCCCTTGGTAGGGAGTTGATACGAGACATGGGGAAGAATGCAAGACAAAAGTTGTCTTTAAGTTCCTTCCATTCCCGATTCGCACTTCCTACGGCATTAGTGAACCATTGTTCCGCTCTCCCTATGAGGGAAAATGGAAACAA
The DNA here is from genome assembly GCA_015847255.1 of Hyparrhenia diplandra. NCBI lineage: Eukaryota > Viridiplantae > Streptophyta > Magnoliopsida > Poales > Poaceae > Hyparrhenia > Hyparrhenia diplandra. The sequence goes on from JADLZK010009832.1 coordinate 69,689, forward strand.
CTTCCACTTGAGAATCTCTTGTGTCATGCCAGGAACACTTAGGCTTGAACATATCTCCTCAAAAACTTGTAGGTGGCTAAATGGATCTTTGTTAACAAGCCCTGGGAAGGGTTGTGCCCGAACATAGCCTTTTAACCATGGGTGGAGCTCATCGCTAGATGAAACTTTTGGTTTTGAAAAAGATGGCGGCTCTGTGAACTCCCCCTTTGAAGCAGAAGGGTTTGAAGTTGGAATTGGCTTCATGATGTAAAGCAAAAAAGAAATAACTATTTTGATTTTTTTTATAAAAGATATAAGGGCGAACTAGGTTCGAAGAAGATAGCAACCGTTCCCCGGCAACTACCGTATTGGTCTGCCAGGTGATGCCGGCCTCTAGCTCTACTCTCCAGACGGACGTGGAGGAGTACGGGGGACGAACAGGGCTGTCACCACCAGTCGCCTATCTCACTACCGTAGCCTAGATAGCAAACGAAGGTAGCCCACAGCCTAGACACCACGTCTATGCTATCGACTACTACTCTAGCATTGTACAGGAACATCCGTCTTTATCAGGAGTCCTCTACTAGAGCATCCGCCACGAGGATGGACGACGAACCCGCAAACAAGTAAAGGTAAAGCTCAACTATATAAACAATGTAAAGCTTAATGAACAATAGATATAAAAGTACTATATGAATCACAAACACTTACTTAGCTAAGATCCCGCTAAGGCGCCAAGTAGATGCTCGTATAGGTACAAGCTCAGGGAGACACCGACAAGTCCAGCACTTCCCCGCTCTCTCCCTCACATCTCTCCACTACTCAACTCTATAGCTAGATAGGGCCTAAGCCCATTGGAATGTTGCTCAAGTGTATGATGGTGGTCTTCTCCTTGTTGTGTTGTTGTTGAATGAGGGGGAGAGAGCTGTTGGTAAAAGTTATCCTACAGAATTATTTATAATTTGTATAGTCCGCAAGCGACGTAAACGATGAGCACTTCACCGGGAGAGGGTTTTAAATATCGAATCCACGGGGACAATGGTGTGAGGGTAATGAGACAAAACTAGATCCCTGAGATAATAGGAAGGAACTGGAGTTCAGATAAAATGTGAGAAGATTTCTATGGTTGTCTAGTTTATATCCTTGTAAGGCTTAAAGATATTTCTTAATGGGGACGTACTCAAAGGAAAGTAAGGGCGAAACTTACTATTCCCCCAGTAACTATGTCCTACGTGTCCTATCCTACGGGATGTGGAGTCCAAAGGAATCAATGGTACTGTCACTACCACGATCTACCACGCTCCGGCAGGTAGGGTGTATTTACGAGTTATCTAGTCCAAACACCGCGTTTGCACTAGGGGTAACAACTTCAATTCAAGAGCGACAAGAATCAAAGTACTCTAATGAGTCGTAAACCGAAAGAAATATAAACAAGTGAACTTACTCAAATATAAGGTTGATCCACCAAAGAAGTCTCAAGATCAAGTGCAATGAAGCCTTTGATCCCAAAGGTACAAACATAGAGGAGTCACCGACAGATCCGGTACTTCCACTTTCTTCTCCTCAACTCTACTTTCTATCTCTCAAGAACAGATCTAGAACTCTAATTAAGTTCTTTGATCTATCTCTCAACTTTCTACTAATCTCTCTCAACTTGATCTTAGCTCTTCTAATTAGAGAGGTATGGCTCTAGCTATGATCAGAGTCGAGTATGATGAATAATGATTTTCATGCCTAAGGCCAGAGGTAGGATCATCCTTATATAGTCGTGGCCGATGAATGCTGACCCTTGGATCAAACCGACCTTCAATAACGGTGTAGATACAACCTCAAAGTCGGTTTGAAACCGACCTAAGAAGATGACACTGACAGGTGGGTCCCACCTGGCGGCCGGCCAAATCTTGATCGGTGGCCGCCAGTTACGATGGGCCCAGCCGTCGGGTCCTTCCTGGTATCTTCTGGGGTCTTCTAGAATGTTTTAGTTCACTTTTCGGGTCGAAATTCACCAAGTAGTAAATCTTCTTATTATTTGGGGGTTTTCTCTAAGTTTTTTCGGCATTTACCTGTCAAGTCCACGAAAAGATATAAATCACCAAAACTCGTGGAACGTGTTAGTAAAATACCTATTCTATGTTTTTATTTATTTTATAACCTTATTATATGTTTAGTTGACATTTAAAAATAGAGCTTAAGAGGTGTCAACAAGAGCCTTCTTTTATAGGTAGAGGAGAGGGGGCTCTTTGGAAGATGTTCATCCCCACATGGAAGGTGCAAACCGACCTCTCTAGGGCGGTTTCAATATAATATATGAACAAAGCACCCATGGAACCGTCATGTGCATGGCGGCATGCAACCGCCTGTGAAAGGTCGGCTCGAGAGACGGCACCGTGGGTCCCGGACCCACTTCTAGTCCGGCCACCGAGGGTGGCCCCTCTCGCGACCGCCTTTCGCCGTGGCCTCCTAGGTCGGCCCTGGATCCGTAGTTTAGGGGTGCTTTGGTCCATGCGTTCCTGACTTGGGCCTCTTGTGTTGCAGTTATTTGATAAACGTGTTTTACAAAGTGCGCTTTCCATGAAGTTTGGCACGTTCTCACTTGATTCCATGTATTTGTCCTGCAAAATATATTTCTCGGAATACAAGTGGAACTAGGTTAGAAGTAAAGGTATATGTGCCAGTGGTGTGCAAGATTCCTTGGAAAAAGACATAAGTTGGCGGTATAAAATGGTCTATAACGACCGCCAACACCGTGCATCCTCGTCGGGACGACAAATTGCAAGTAATACATTGCTCGTGTCTTGGGTACCTCTCATTTGCTTTGGGTGCAAGTAGCCTAAAGGCACTTGGCTAGGAGTGAGCTCCACCTTGCCCACACGTGAGAAGGTCGGCACAATGGAGACTAGCTTGAGGGTGCTCAAGTGAACTTTGGGTTAAATCTCGTGTCTCCACTTTGTGTGATTGTCATCCCTTAGTGATTGGTTTTATATTGGTTATCACTCTCTATCATCCTTGGTGATTGGATTGACTAGCCTCGACATTGTGGTATATCACTTCTACACTCTTGCTTTACCTTGAAATATATATTGTGCTTGTGTAGCTTAAGTGATTTGCTTAGGTTGCTAGAGTAATTAGCTTGTTCACCTAGGAAGTAAAGTAGGGACATAGCTTTTTGTGTGAATTATAGACAATAGCAACTAGAATTGTTGATAGGAGGCTTGCCGACAAGTAGAGCTAGAGCAAACGCTTTTATCGCCATTTGTTATTCTAACAAGTTTCTCTAGTGTTTTGTACAAATTTTTTGTTAGGCTATTCACCCCCTCTAGCCATTTAGGACCTTTCATAAAGTCACCTTTATGATACTACCACCCGATATCACGGAAAGTAAGGGGCATTTACGATTAACCCTAGCCTAAGCACCACGCCTACACTAAGAATTAACACTCTACTCCTGGAATACAGGAATAAAGCACTCAACCTTTTGTGTAAAAAAGGCTCATAATCGCCAGTGCGCCCACAGACGTCGCTAATAACGAGCGTGCGTGTTGTGTGACACTATTGACGCCAGCGGTCTAGGCGTCGCCGTAATAGGCGACGGCTGGTCCCACAAGACCAAAGCGTGCGTAATAGAAGGTAATTACCGACACGTATAAGCCCTGGACGTCTGCGTTTCGGATTCAAACGCATTTTCGTTCTCCAGACACAGACGCGCCGCTGCGATAGACGCCTTTTCAAACCAAGTGTCTACAAAATTCAGTGTATCTCAGACATGCGTTTGTCCACAGACGGATTCTCGAAGCCAATCCTCCGTGGATGCGAACCATAATTCGAGACGCGTGTTCAGATCTGAGACACCTTTTCGGTACCACCCGTTTGTACCATTACGAGTATTACAGACACGTATCGCATATACCGACGCTTGAAAGGTACAAGGGTGCGTGCCGGTCATGTACATTAAAGTCGGCGTGTTTAGTTTCGCACAAGTTGCGTAGAAGGCGTCTCTATATAGTCGAACTGCTAGCGACGCGCGACCATTTATTGCACGTGTGTAGCCGATGGACGCCTATACTATTTGAAATTATTGCGGACATGTGCCGTAAACAGACGCGCGTGGCGGGTGCACGTGCCTGTAACTCTCACATGCGATACGATCGGCGCATCTAGTTAGAGACGATAGATATCTACCCGTTTCTGTATATGTCGAAACTCGTCACAAACATGTGTCAAGAAAGAGACGCTTTGTCGGGCACACGCGTGCGATCGTAGTGTTAGCATGCACTACAGTCGCGTGTCCTGCATATGTGTCAAGAAAGAGACGCATCGTTTGTGGCGGCGTCGAGAGATGTAAGAAATGTCACAAAGCTCGGGTCGGTTACGATGTAATGTGTAACTTATGCTGTCTCTAAGATTTTTAGGCGTGACGTTCAATTGTTACGAGACTCTTTGTAGTGTCGTAGTGGCACGTGTTACGTAATAAATATCTCACCATTGAACATGCGCCCGTAAGCGTAAAACCAATAAAGTAGCGTTCAATTTTTTTTGAGTTGGTAGGAAAAGGACTCCCAAGCAACACGTTTTGAGTTGGGTAGGAAAAATTTTGAGGCTTGTAATTTACAAGGGTTTTAGCCTCAAAACTGCGGGCTCTCCAATATCTCCAAGTTATGGCTCAGCCCATTAACGACCAATTTAGGGCGCGACAACTTGACAGGCGAGTCTGTAACATTGCACCACGTTAAGTTTGTGAAGGGACGCCTTGTCGGGCATACTTAAGGTAAGTGCATGCCATTGGGAGCGCCGTGTGTGTGTACAGAAATATAATGGGGTCTTCTAGGAACCCTTGAGAGCGGCGAGAGAAGAACGTCGACGCTCACAATTCGGCTACGACCTCTCGAAGCGGTTATGCATGCTCGAGAGGATTAGGCCATCGGCGAAGCAACATGATGTTGTGTTCTTTCCAAAGCGATACGACATCGGTACCATTGTGACATGTGATGCTGCGGTGGTGGAGGATTTCATACGAAAATTAAAGGTAACGATGCTTGTAAAAATGGTATGTTGGTTGGTCTTGATACTGAGTGGCGCATCATCGGAAAGAACAAGTGTGGCAAAGGCGTATACAAGATTGCCCTGCTGTAGTTGTGCATTGGAAATCGATGTCTTGTCTATCAAGTTCACCAGTAGGGGAGAGCTACCAAATGTTCTCAAACGTTTTCTTGCCGATGAGGGACATGTTTTACGTGGGAGCGCATATAAGCAATGATGTTCTTTGCTTGGAGGAGGATTGTGGTGTCATGCTTTCAAACCCGCAAGATTAATTTGCAGCGCATAGTGCCTAACCTTGATGTAGAAGAGTATAAAGATCTAGCCGGTCCAGGGCGTCGGGCTTCTGGCGCGAACATTGCATTAGCGGTTTTGGGACTTGATTGTATGCGAAGGGACGGATACTTCGATCATACTGTTGGGGTGTTTTTAATGCGTCTAAAAAACAGATTGAGTATCCGCCAAGGATGCATTCTTGTCGTACAAGGTTGGGCATCGGGTTGAGAAGAAGCATGGTCATCGGTTTGTCACTGGCGTTACTATTTGGATACATATATAGTGTATCCGCGTTGATGCCATTCAACAAGTTCAGTTCTATTTGGATCGGTGTTAGTAGTTACTATTAATTATGATATGTTGGTTAATTGATTGTATATTATAACTTCGTGTTGTGTTATTGAGACAAGTTAGTTTGATGTATATTATGAATGGATGATGTCAACTAAGAATTCAGTTTTAATTTATTAAGATCAGTGTGTATTGGTATGTACTGTTGATGATTGATTTGCTACACTCATTTGCTATATATTTGGATCGCCTCCTTGGTGTCGATTGTCTTCTTTGGAACCCACGGCAGACGCGAGGCTCCAAGTTGGAAGTTGTTCCTCCGGAGCTGAACAGAAGCTCGTTGTCACCGGCATCCGGAGGCGGCATAGTTTCTCGATTTGAATGGAGGCTAGGGTTTTTGCTTACAAAGATACACCGCGCCGCCCTATTGGTCTTCATAAATTCGGCAGAGAGTGATTTCTAGCACAAGTCCAAAATGTCCTTATCCAATTTAATTAGGCAACTCACCTGCTATCTAACTTGTCTACTTGCACAGTCGCCATCAATACAAAACTATGCATGCTACACTACTACATAAGGGTTCTATAGGGGCGGCTGGTAAGCCTCTGTAGGGGCGGTTTTGCTAGCCGCCCCTAATCTCCCGTTCCTACAGTTGATTTACAGTAGGGGCGGTTGGTGATGCAACCGCCCCTACTGTATGAGCCGCCCTACAAGAAATTCCGTAAATCGCGTTTTCAAAATTCAAAAAAAAAATACCAAAACATTTTTATTTTTTCGGGAGCACCCCATCGCCCGCGCCGCCCTATTGGTCTTCATAAATTCGGCAGAGAGTGATTTCTAGCACAAGTCCAAAATGTCCTTATCCAATTTAATTAGGCAACTCACTTGCTATCTAACTTGTCTACTTGCACAGTCGCCATCAATACAAAACTATGCATGCTACACTACTACATAAGGGTTCTATAGGGGCGGCCGGTAAGTAGGTTGTAGGGGCGGTTTTGCCGGCCGCCCCTAATCTCCCGTTCCTACAGTTGATTTACAGTAGGGGCGGTTGGTGATGCAACCGCCCTACTGTATGAGCCGCCCCAACAGTAAATTCAAGAAATCATGTTTTCAAAATTCAAAAAAAAATACCAAAACATTTTTATGTTTTCGGGAGCGCCCCATCGCCCTGCGCCCGCCCTATTGGTCTTCTTAAATTCGGCAGAGAGTGATTTCTAGCACAAGTCCAAAATGTCCTTATCCAATTTAATTAGGCAACTCACTTGCTATCTAACTTGTCTACTTGCACAGTCGCCATCAATACAAGACTATGCATGCTACACTACTACATAAGGGTTCTATAGGGGGGCTGGTAAGCCTCTCAGGGGACGGTTTTGCCAGCCGCCCTAATCTCCCGTTCCTACAGTTCATTTACAGTAGGGGCGGTTGGTGATGCAACCGCCCCTACTGTATGAGCCGCCCCTACAGTAAATTCCAGAAATCGCGTTTTCAAAATTCAAAAAAAAAATACCAAAACATTTTTATTTTTTCGGGGGAGCACCCCATCGCCCTGCGCCCGCCCTATTGGTCTTCATAAATTCGGCAGAGAGTGATTTCTAGCACAAGTCCAAAATGTCCTTATCCAATTTAATTAGGCAACTCACTTGCTATCTAACTTGTCTACTTGCACAGTCGCCATCAATACAAGACTATGCATGCTACACTACTACATAAGGGTTCTATAGGGGCGGCTGGTAAGCCTCTGTAGGGGCGGTTTTGCCAGCCACCCCTAATCTCCCGTTTCTGATTGATTTAGAAAGAGGGGCGGTTGGTGATGCAACCGCCCCTACTGTATGAGCCGCCCGTCTCCGTCGGGTCGCAAGTCGCGCATTTTTTCGCAAGTTTTGTGCACCGCTAGTGAAAAAAGTTGGTGATGTTACTGAAAACCACACAACTGTAATCATCCAGCCATGTCTTTAAAACCTCCTCCCACATAGTCAGGGTTCAGCCAAATCTGCTCGTGCTATCGCCTGCTGATTCCTTCCCATATTCCATACCATGACACCGTCGCTGAAAGCCTACATGAACATCTTCTTTGCCGTAATTATCATCATCACCATGGTCACCCATTCAGCCAACACCATGCTCAATATTTCTAAGACTGAGTTTGACATCCTTCTCAGCACCACACTCGGAAGCCTCCAATCTGTCCAATTCCTGCTGGCATGTCTCCTTGTTGCTGGTGTGGCCGTCATATATCTGAAGAATCGTCCCCGTAGCATATACCTCACAGACTACGCCTGCTATCTTCCCAGCTCAACATGCAGATTCCCCAAGGCAACTTTCGTAGAGCACTGTAAACACATGGGATTCTTTGACGATTCCAGCATCCAGTTCTTTGAACGCTTACTGCAGAGTAGAAGCGGCATCGGTGAAGAGTCGTGCTTTCCTCAGTCGCTTCTAAACATTCCACCCTCTTCCAGTTTTCATGAAGCCCGTGCCGACGCAGAGCTGGTCATCTTTGCTGTAATTGATGGCCTACTGTCCAAAACGGGCATTAGCCCCGACGCCATTGATATACTAGTTGTCAACTGCAGTGTCTATTCGCCTGTTCCATCTCTAAGTGACATGATCATCAACAGATACAAGCTCCGGAGTGACATCCACAGTGTGAACCTATCTGGGATGGGTTGCAGTGCTGGATTGATCTCGGTGGGTGCCGCAAAAGACCTCCTTCGAGCACGAGCATCAGCACACGGTACTGATGCTCACGCCCTGGTTGTATCTGCAGAGATCATTACACAAAACTTCTACAAGGGGAAGGAGCGTGGCATGCAAGTTTCCAACGTCGTCTTCCGTGTGGGCGGCGCAGCTGTGCTGCTATCAACGTCAAAGCACATGGCGCGGTTCCGGCTAGCACACTTAGTCCGGATCACTACAAGTGCTGATGACAGTTCATACCAATCAATTTTTCAGAAAGAAGATGGTGATGGTATACTGGGGGTGAACATATCCCAAAACCTCTTGACTGTCGCAGGTAATGCGTTGAAAGCTAACTTCACTGCCATGGGCTATCTAGTTCTCCCACTTTCAGCAAAACTGCTCTACGCAGTGTCTTCCATCATGAGGGAGTGTCTCAGCGACCGGGTGAAGCAATACCAGCCGCACATAGGGACGGCATTCGAGCATTTCTGCATCCATCCTGGCGGACGACCGGTGATTAACAAGGTTCAGCACAGCCTTGGCTTGTCAGACCTGCAGATGGAGCCGTCGCGTATGAGTTAGCGTACATTGAGGCTAAAGGTCGAATGCACAAGGACGACCGGGTGTGGATGGTTGGGTCTGGAGCTGGGTTCAAGTCCAACAGCGTTGTTTGGGAGTGCATCCGACCAGCAGGCGAGGTGGACAAGGCGTGGGCTGGCTGTATCAACAAATACCCAATGGATGTGGATATGTATGCATCTAGCCGCAGATCCAGTGATGGGGCTGGAGGACCCGTTTATTAGGAAAGTGGGAGAAGCACAAACACATGGGTTGAAGGAAAATAAATACCTAATGAATATGGATAGCTATACCTTCCTGTGCTCTCTGCGTCTACCCGTGGAAAACCTGGCCTGCCGCCTTGAATTAATAGTGTCTAGCGTAAAGAAAATAAAACAAGTTTATGGAGACTTCATCTGTACCTAAGGCCTTGTGCCATTTATAGCAATCTGAAATTAAAGCACTAGTTAAGAAAAATACTCCGTCTGTCTTTATTCAACGCTTAAAACTATTTTGTATATTCGAGTACAACATGTGCTCTCCTTCCATCTCGTGAAGACGTGTGTAGTACTATCTGAATCAGATGTTCCACCTCTTTTTCATTAAGAGGAAAAGCTCGAGCCCTTAGACTGTCCGCACCGGATCACTGTAAAAGCAACGGTATATGCCATGTTCGTGTTTACAGGCGAAAAAAGCCTGCAACACATTCCTAGAAAGGCTACGGCAAAGGGAAGTTTGAGAGAATACCGGGCGTCCGGGAAATCCCGCTGGACCCACCTCCCAACCACGAGGAGAGAGAAACCGCGCCACGCCCCCGCCCCCGCCCCGCCCCGCCCCGCTGGGGCCCGTGGCCGCCGCGATGGCTGCGGTCACCGATCCATCACCGCGGCCGACCGCTACTCGGGCCGATGTGGAAGGAACATCGCCAGCAATGGCGCCTAAACAAAGATCGCCGAGGCCGCAGCCCACGAGTGATTTCACCGGTTGGGCGATGGGCGAGCCCGAGCGAGCCCGTGAGGGGAGAGGCTGTTTCCATCCACCGCTCTAGGACAAACACGACCGAGGCGTCTCCATCACAGGTGAGCTGCCACCTCTTGCGGTGCTACGTCGCCCGCAGCGGCTCGTGGTGGGGAACAGGGTTACCCGGCAGCGGTGGGGGCTTGAGGGTCGCCCGGCCTGCCTGTGCCCCTCACGCCGGTGCCATCCTGCACGCCGTGCCAACTCTGCGAGGTCCATGCAGGCGTGAGGACCGCCATGCCGGCTTGGCCTGGCCCGCCCGATCCGCCTCCTCGCGAGAGATCCACCCGTGCGCCCTCCTCCTCACGGCAGGAAGGAAGGGACTAGCTAAATTTTCCGTGCCTTTGTCGCCGCCATCGCCGCCATGCTTCTAAAGCCCTGCCGATACCGCCGCGGAGGAAGCGAGAGGCGCGTGGCATGGAGCACTAGCTCCTGCAGCGCCGTACCCTCCCGCCGGAGGCCTGGGCGTGTTCGACTAAGAAGAGGAAAAAGGAGAGAAGATGCGGTCAAATGGATATAGGAGTGGGAAAAAAAGAAAAAGGGGAAAAGAAAATAAAAACAAGAAAAGAAAAAAACAAAAACACGAAAAAAAGGAAAAAAATAGGAAAGAGAAAAAAGAGAAAAAAAATAAAATAAAAAATAGAAAAAAGGAAGTATTATTTAATTAAAAAAATTTATTACTAAACTATTGTAAAAAGGGAAAGGAAATGAAGAAGGCGGAGAAAAGGAGTGGGGAGAGAGATATTTAATAGTCGGTATAGAGTAGAGATATAAAAGAGAAATGCGCGTCTGCGGTAGAAAGTGTTGTAAATGAGAGAATTTTGATGACCAGGATGTATAGAGTAAATAAATATAGAAGCATGAGGGTGGATAGTCTTATAACCTAAAAACAAAGGGACATTTATTTGTAGGACACCCAAAGTGACGTTCTTTTACCGGCGGACATCGCTTTTCTCCATATTTGCCAAAAAGACATTGTCGTTTGATGTAATTTAGCTTGTAGACACCAGTGGAGAGAAACTCACCACCTAAACAACTGTCATTTGTAAACCGTAAAGCCAATGGCTATGAAATTTTAATAGCGACAAGATATGATAGTTATCTACAAATCATTTAATACCCACTTCCATAGAAAACCTAATTAAGGATATGATATGGCGGACTTAATTATTCTTGATGTCATATCATGTCCTTAATTAGTGGATCTATGGAAGTGAGTATTAGATGATTTGTATATAATTATCATATCTTGTTGTTGTTAAAATTTCATAGTTATTGACCTTACGGTTTACAAATGGCAGCTGTTTTGTTGATGAGTTTCGCTACCCTCAGTGAAGACACTATCGTTAGTGGATCGGGCGAAGACCTAGATACTGGATTATAGGTCTTTCTGTTACGACGAAGCTAAGCTTTGTGACGAGATAGGGCACACCCTCCCGCAAGGATTTCAACCCAGCACGAACCCATTTGCCTGTTTCATCGACCCCCACGGCGAAGAGCTCCCGGACAATACTAATAATATCCAGAGAGGGAAAATGAAATATGTATCTGAAGTTTTTAAATATGGAACATATATGGTGCAAACTAACCTCTTCATGTAATTATGCAAATTTCTAATCACGTCCTATATGCCCAGGCGTGCAGCACAAGCACAGCCCAGAAGGAATCGGGATCCACTCGGCGGTCTCCATCGAAACAGACATTGCAAGGTAGGGGAGGCGGGTGACATGCGGGACCTCGACGGCAGCGCCGGGCTGGCGTGTCAGCGGAACAGGGAGGCGGGCTGTGCAGTGGCAGCTTGGCGGCGTCAGCCCAAGAACAAAAAGAGGAGGAAAAGCGGGCCGCTGGGAGAGAAGCGAGCGAGGGCAGTTGCCTAGCTAAGGAGGCCGAGGGGAAGAAAAGAAAAAGGGCATGGGCCTGGCAGGAGAGTGAGGGCAGTTGCCGAGCTGGGCTGGATGCATGGACGAGGGAAGGAGAGAGCCGAAAAGAGAGGGAGAGTTTTCTTTCTTTTATTATTTCCTCTTCTAAATTTCCAAAGCCATTTCAAAAAGCATTTTGAAACCATTTTGAGTTTCAGCCCTATAAATCAAATGCATCAACATGTATGCACAACCATGTTTCTAAACACTATGATGAATTTTAATTTGATAAAAAATTATTTCCCTATGCTTCATCACCACATAAATTCATAAATAAATCATTTTAACTCTACTTCAAAAACTTGCAAATTTTAGGGCGTTACAGTATAGTACAGGATTAATTGTTTTCACTACGGTAGTATGATCTGAAATAAATAGAGCCAATCTTGAGTGATTGAGAGCTGAAATAAATAGAGCCAACTTCGATCTTGAGTGATTGGAAAAGTCGATTTAAAATTAGCAGTGGATGGGATAATGTTGCAATACATGTCTGTTCATACTTCAGTGTGAGGAGACACAAAGCCCACAAAGTAACATGCCAAAAAGTATCACTGGGATTTACTCAACCTTCCTTGAGAAAAGAAAAGGAAACCAACTGATATTGGATACCTACTAAATTCACAAAAAAGAACGAAGAATGGTTGGAATTCTAAAAGACAGCAACTAACCAAGTTAAATAACAAACAAACTAACTAATCATCCAAGCCACCTGGAGGCTGACACCCATACTAATTTTTTTTTTTATCCAATGTACTTGCGAAGAGTTTCGCTCAAGTGCACATGACATATAAGCTAGTAACTGCATCTACATTCCCTGACCAAGTGACCATAGCTCATATGTGCACTCAACAAAACAGGTAAATCAATATATATGAGGATTTTATTTGTTCCAATGATACGCCAATTAGAAAACAAAATACAAATCCCATGAAAATAATAACTCAATTATGCGCTTCGGTCTAAAGATCCTGTATTTTGGCATGCCAAACTTCCTAAGGTTGGTTGTTATGCCGTCCAAGTAGAGTCCAGTAGTTCCCCCAAAGCATTTCTAAATATAGCAGTACTTTACTGTTGTAACTCCATAAAATATATGTTTCAGATTTCAATAACTGCTACATCCAAGATACAAATTTTAAGTATACAAATTTTTAGTCATTGTAATGCCAAATGGAACTTCATAATTGCAAAATGGGTGTGGAAAGTGCTATACAATCTATGCTCGGTGCCTCTCAAGTGCAAACGAAGATTTTATTTTTGGATATTTTGTTACATCTGATATCAAAAATTTTTGGAAAAAAAAATCTACATAATTGCTCAATTATTGAGGGTAGATTACATCACCCCCAAAGCGGTTTTAGATAGTGGTTTGCTACAGTGACCATGGTTTTGTCTTTTTTATTTATTTTCACTGAATTTTAGAAAATTCATAGTAAATCACGAAAAAATCATAAAATGGAAAATCCAACTTTGTTGGAGTCCACATGAATAGATATACACAAAGTTGTTTTATAGCTTTATATCTATGCTTTTCTATAATTAATTGAAATATACTTTATACTAAAGTGTATCATATTATATATTCACTATGTAGATCTACTCATTTGGCATCCAACAAAGTTGTATTTTTCATTTTATGATTTCCTATGATTTATCATAATTTTTTTCAAGGTTCAGGCATAATAAATAAATAAAAACAAAACCTATGTCACTGTAGCAAAACTATCGTTCAAAACTGCCTAAGGGGTGGCCGGTTTTGAAAGTTCAGGGAGTAGAAAATCCAGTTTCATAGTTTGAGGGGTGAAGTAGTCTAGCCTCAATAGATGAGGGGGTTATGCAAACTTTTTCCAAATGTTTTTTATAGTCTAATGCCTGCAGTTTTGAACTCTGGTGTTGATTTGCCCCAAGAAAGATAAGGGTGCACATAACTCTTTATTGAGTAAAAGGAACAGTTAAGAGAACTATACAAAAGTGTCATCGTCGCCGCCACCTCTACTTTCTCTGACCAGTTGGTGGTAGCTTCTCCGAAGGTCCACAAGTATAGTTCCTGTCTCTTGCTCTATGCGTTGCTTCAGCTCTCTTAGAATTCGAATTTGCCCCAATTTTTCTAGAGATAACTTTTCCTAGTAAATCCCTACATACAAAATTCTCCAATATTTGGTCACATAAGACTAATTCACAGAGAAAAAAGGATAGGAACTGGCCAAACCTTATGGCTTTGGGATTGTAGTCTTCGTGAAGATGACCTGAGTGGGGGTGCAGATAATGTCAACTGGCACATCATGAACTAGCAGCTTTTCTCACTGGAATGTCATCGTCTAACTGCTTGTCATGCACTGTAAGCATACAAATGGTTGCATTTATGTTAGTGACTAGCCACAAACTAAATATGCAACAAGCAATTTCCAAATCCATCTAAGAACAAAAGCACCAACAGTTTTCCAATTCAAAAAAGAGAGATGTGGTAGCAGCTAGGGTGGCAGTGGAATCAAGTGCCACAATGCCAACATGAGGCACACTCTAGGGACGCAGCTGACCGCCCTTCCACCTCAAGTCAAAGATCTTCATCGGATTGAAAGTAGGAAATGACACTGGCTACCGCCCACTGGAGCCTCCTGGGGTGCCCACAAGGCACAAGGCAGGCATTGCAGCAGAAGCCGCCGCTGCAGTGGCTGCCATTGCCTGTGGGCTGGCTCAGCCCATGGCAACCTGGCCCACAGCACGTGCAATTAAATTCAATTATTTCAAGTTTTGCTGGAATTAGAACAGCAAAGTTAACCCTTGTTAGATACAAACTAAAACAGTTGTTACTCGAGGTCAAGAACAGCAAGGTAGGAATGGATTCTGTAGATCAATAAAGAGAACTCACCAGTAGCTACTATCATGGTTGAATCATCTATAGCTCCCATATAGCGAAGCATTCCATATTCCAACTCTGCAAATCCCTGAAGTTGAAGTTCACAAACAGTTATGGATGAGGAACAGGAAGACTTAATTTTATTAAGCATAGGTTTTCATTTTAAAGCAGTGTTGAATCAACAACAAGAGCATGAATTTGATTTAGTTTATTTTCTGTTCAAGCAAGGTAAAAAAAAAAACAAGGTGAAACTGTGGAAACCTCTTTGGTGCACAAACTAATGCTATTCAGATTTAGAAAGAAACAATAATATCAACTTGATTTCAATTTTCAACTGTATATACATCAAGCGAATACTTACCTCTCCCTTCCTTAACCGTGCTCCTGAACTTGGATCAACTGCCACTGACCCAATCACAATCAAATCCACCTTAAGTCTTTCATCTAAACCTATTGGCCTCCTGTATTTAGCTGCACCAACAGAAGTGCATGCTTCAGGAATGCACCGAATGGGTATCATTTGAGAGTCCATAACTGAGAAAAATCCTGTCCTTAGCCAAGGTTGCGGAGTCAACATTTTTTTTATCACCTGGACAACAAAAAGTAGCAACATTAAAACAGAGATGCAGACAATTTACTTTCAAATGCTCAGGCAAGAAGTTTAACATGATTGCAGTGACTGTCCTTGATAGATTGGGTACATGTGAAACATAATCCGCACAGAGTGGTAGTTAAAAAGGACCATCTGATCAAAAAGCTTTGGTTTGCACGAAATTGATTGAGAGATCAAAGTTTTATTAACTTAGGAGGCTAATCAGGAAACATAATAATATAATGAAATACTGGTGCATTACAACAAGAAATAGTAGCTATGCAGCAATGAGCAAGAATCGACCACATATATCATGCTCCACTGTGCCTAATTCGAACACGCTTGATGATACAACCTTACACCAGAAAAGCAACTACAATAACCTGGCACCAGAAAGAGGGCCTTAACTTGAGGGGGTAATTAGCTAAGAAATCTGTAATTTCGCTATTTTTTTCTTCTCTGTGGGGGGCATGCCCCTCCACCTGTACATAAACCTCTATTCTCCTCTTAATTGAAAGGCAGAGGTCCTGCCATTGCGTCAAAAAAAAAAAAAAAAAAAAACTTGGCACAGCTTCAAGGGAGGCATCAGGTCAGGTGTGGTTCTGTCATACTGCAAAATTTGGTCTTAAAAGCACTAGATCTTCAACCTGTCACGGTTAGCTTTCCTCAATGGTGGTGCATGCAATAAAGGTGGCGGACAAATAGCATAGGAGAAGACTTAACTCTTTGGTATTTTTTTTTCTTTGAGCGCATGCTTGCTGGTGTGAAGAGCAGAGGAAGGAGGGAAGGAGCCTTACGGTGTACAGCCAGTGCTATAGGGACATTTGAAACCTTTTCTAGGACCTACTGGTGTACACTTGAGTACTCTTTCCTCTTGAATAAATGGCTTGCAATTCTCCTGCACATTTGAGGAGAAGAAATAAACATGCTATCTTCAAGAGAGGTTGACAATACTGACAGCTACTTGTTTAAGCCAATCTAAGACCCTGATGCACTAACAGTTTTAATCTTTTTATATGTGCATACAAAGTTTATGCACATGCTAATATGCTGCTGCGACAAATAATGCATAGACACGATTAGGCTATCATAAGTTGTAGCACTCATAGGTACTCGACTGTTAGGTTGATCTCAAAGGGGCCCGGCCCAACGGCTGGCCCAATCCCCTTTGGTCAGCCCCTCGACGATCGGGGCATCTAACCCTAATGGTTAGTGGGCTCCCGCCGTGACTGCGCTAATAAATAGAGGTGGGGACAAGTGGAGTTAACGCGAAGTTTTCCGCCACTTCCCCTCACCGTCACTCCGAGGACTCCACCGTCGGAGGCGCAGCCCCGGGCGGGAAGTACCACTACCGCCGCATCGAAGGGAAGACCCGACGGGATGAACTCCGGTTACATTCTTTCACCTTTACTATTGTTAGTTGATTAAGTAGATTAGTTGATATAATCTAGGATTACTACTTATCATTATTATTATTGTTGTTCCCAATCCGAATCTACTGCTAGAAGATCCTCTAATTCTATCACTGACCTGACAGTGTTAAGAACCGAACTTGCTTCTGAGGTGTGTCAGGATTGACCTTCACACACTGGGAATTCGAAATATGTCCAGCCTTCCCAACTAGTGAGAGTTATATTGCAAGTGTTAACGATGAGCACATAAACCAATTTACAAAGCCACAGGAATAGAACCAAGAGTTGTGTGTACACAAATTATGTGATGAATGAATGATCAATAAGTGCAGCACATGCGACAGCTTAATCACACAATTAAATCCCTTGTTCCTACAGAGGATAACAGAGCAATTATTTTGAACCCCCATTTGGATCAGAGAAACCAAAACATTTTAAGTGCCTCAGGTCTAGTTTACATCGCATTAAAAACGAAGCAACGGCACGGTCAAATGCAATCCAGGGTTCCACATCACGCTGAAACACAATTTGCAATGACATAATTTCGCACGAGGTTACCACTAACAAGTAACAACCTAATCTGCATATCTGCACTCGGCATAATTTCACACCACAAGAAAGGCGGCCCGCCATTCAGCTCCGTTTCCTCCCTGGCAAAATTTGCTATTAGAAGCCTACAGCAAAGTAGAGCCGAAGATTGAGCCTCGTGGCTGGTCGGCATAGTTATGTCAGGAACCTGACTACTGACGAGCACCAAGAGGAAGACATCAAGACTGATGGTGATCAAGAGGATGAGCTGGCCGAGCGGGAAGTTGAAAAGAAGAAGTGCGGGAAAGAAACAAGATGGGCCGTCCAGTTCCAAGGAGGCCAGAAGGAAGAGCAAGCCCAACGTGAAGTATCTGGGCCCGGACTGAATGCCGTGAGCCAGCTGGCCGTTGCGTAAAAGGAGGAGAGATCGTCTTCACGGAACACGTCGATCATTTGGAATTGAGCAGAGAGCCCAGGCCGGCTGTGTCCGGATTTGGCAGGGAGCTCATCGTTCGCCTGATGTATTCCAGTTCGATCGAAACTATCGTGTGAATCCATTGCTACTCGTTAAATCCACATACCCAGTTAATTTCGTATCCAAATTCTCACAAGTTAGGAGAACGTACAACGGGTGGGCCGCGGGCAGGCGAGAGGGCGAGTGAGCTTACGTCTGCGGCGGCGGGGCGCCGCCGGTTGGGGATGCGGTGGTGGACGGGCGCTGCGTGTCTCGCGCGACGCCTCGGCCTCGGCGTGTCCCACACCGGCTTCTCTACCGCCCACTTCCAGGCCTGCGGGTCGGCCTCTCCCGCTGCCGGCGGACTCCATCGCGCGCGCCGTGGCGCCCAGGCGGATCCGCTCGGCCCCGAAAGCGGCCGCATCAAACGAGGCCGAGCAAGAGGAGGAGCTCCGACCGCTAACGCCACAGTAGCCATGGTGCGGGCGGTGCGCCGGGCGGGGAGGGGGAACAGGAGCAGCATCAGGTGGCTAGCTTGTGCTCTAGGTGGAAGTTGGATGCCCATGGATGTCCAATGGATACCCTCTAATTCAAAAAATTGAACTAGAAAGAGATGGTCCCCATCAAAATTTGAATTTTTAAGTCATTTGTCAAAATCCATGGATGTCCAAATTAGATTGAGCTTCCACCTTGTAAAGACGACGCTTGCTACTCGCGCGCCAGGGAAGGAATCCGGGATGTTCGATCACGACGAGAGGCTAACTTGTGGGCCTGCAGAAGCTAACACAGACAACAACGTTTTTTTTATTTGCAACGGATCATATGCAAAACCAATATCTTCGTGCAAACTATGCAAACTTCTATTTTCGGACCTAGAATGTTGATCTAATAGGGCGCATGAGGAGCTGGTAGTGGGACTTGCAAAAGTGTGATTAAGGTCGGACGGTTATGTGTAAAATTAACCAATCCCGTGTCCTTAAATCAACATCTCGTGGCCTAAGTTTGCACGTTTGCACGGATAGGTTGATTTGCACCCGATTTGTTCCCATTTACCATGGAGGTAAACCTCCACGATTAATTAAAAATAACCGTCATGGTTAATCTAGACAATAATGAGGGTTTTTAAATAACCGCCATGGCGAGGGGGCGGTGGTCGCGGTTATCCGTCGCCCTCGCCGTGCAGGCCGGGGGCGCCTAGGCAGGGCGGATGCGCGGATCTACCGCTCTAGGAGGTGGCTCACTTCCCGTAAAGTGGCAGCCGCGCACGACACAAGCCGGGGCTCGCCGCCGCCGCGTCCCGTCCGCAGTTGAAGTCGTTCTTCATGGTTCGTGGCACCAACACCGTGATCGGAGCGGCGGTGGCAAAGTCGCGGGCGCTAAACTTCCCGAGCTCTTTCGTCCACTGGGCGCCATGGAGGCCGCTTGTCGCGGCTCAAAATGCTGCTCCTCGTGCTTGTCTTGGTTGACATCTTTGCTCATCGCCCTCGTCAAGTGGCCATTGTCGCGCGTGCCTTGCTAGCCCTCTTACTCGCCGGCGTGTTTGCTAGTCCTCTTGCTCGTTAGCCATAGAAGAGAGGTGGTGCCGAGCTCGCTGTGCATGCCCTATCGTGGTTCGTGGTCGTGACACATCCGTCATTCACCATTGCACCACCTTCGATAAATTGCCTCAATGGTGGTAAACTTACCTACACAAAGAGCGTAATCGTACCCAAGCCAAACCAAGCAACCGGATGTTGACACTGTTATAGCATAATATTATAAGATAAATAACATGAAATAAGGGCTCAAGATAAAGACCAAACATAAGTCTAGGGGTCTAACTAACATAATTCCATGAGTTTTGGTATTCGTGACTTTCCGGGGACTTGATAGATAATTACAGAGAAGAATGGAGAAAGTTCCGAATATACAAGACATATGATGACAAGACTTGACCGTGAAGTAACTCAACCCGAAAAGTGGACTAAAACATTCGGAAGATACCGGAGGACATCGGAAAAGGCGGGATGCCGAGGTGGCAAGCCACCCCGGCGCCGCCGGTGCCACATAGGCCGGCCGCCCGGGTGGGCCACCCCTGTCAGCCTCTCCTTTCTAGGTCGGTTTACTACCGACTTTGAGGTTGTATGTACACCGTTGTTGAAGGTCTTTTTGATCCAAGGGTTCACGTTCATCATCAAGTACTATATAAGAAGACCACCACCCCGTGGTCGATAACAATTTCATTATCATACTCATTCATCAACTCATACCCATCTAGTCCAGCCAAGTCTAGACCTAAGCCCTAGTTCATACTAGAAGTAGTTAGCTACCTAGCTAGTTCTAGTTGAAGATCAAGTTCATCTTGAGTTCTCGATAGTCAAGAAGTAGCAAGGATCATCGTTCTTGAGACTTCTCTCTTGTATTCAATCTGTAGTACTATTATATTTAGAATACAATTGTTATGGCTTTGATCTTTATAATTATTATATTCTTATTGATATGTGTTTATGCTTACTATGATTATATGTTTAGTTTAGTAAGATTGCTTTATATTTTATGCATGGAATTGTATAGCATCCATATAGATGATCACTATGTGGGTGATAAGCAATGTGTAAACGTGGTGTTTATACAACGTTTATCTCGCAATTGCACCCTACATTCCAGCCGTGTGGTAGATCGCGGGAGTGACAAATTCCGTTGAGTCCTTTGGAATCCACCCTCCGAATGTAGGACTAGTCGAGTTTATTATTATGGTAATGATCAAGTTTCATCCTTGGTTGTTATTGGTAATGCTTGCCATGTGTAGAAGTAATCCAACCTTGCCATGATAGCTAGATGTATTGCACTAATTGTAGTATTCATTTGACATATATGATTAGGAGTATCTTAGGAATATTCATTCTATTCTTTCTATAACATGTTAATAGCTCGTATGATACTAGTGGCTTATGATGATCTTAGACTTGGGTATTTATCATTTATATAATTATCTTTATCCCGTGACTTATCCTCGTTGAGTAATGTTAGATGCATATGGCTACTGCGCATTACAATACTGTAAGGTGGATCTCATAAATAAATCACAATATAAATCATTAGACATCCTTTTCTCTCTACTTTCCATAGACTCCCTTCCCCGTGGTAAAATATAAAAATACGATACCGGATTACTCCCCGGTGAAGTGCTACGATGGTATTTCTATCCGTGCGCTTTGCGATATCATGTTCATTCTTTTATCAAGGCCTTTTAAGAATACCATGCCCCGCATTTCTTTGAGCGTTATTGCTAGGGTGACAGACTAGTGTATAGGTAATGCCTAGAAATGAGTGGTATACCTTGAGTACATATCCCGTGAGATTAATTCCACTATGGATAATGATGCTAAGTTTACATCCCACTACTAACACCGCCTAACTCCGCTTTGTTGGATCATGAGGTTAATCCCATAACCAAGCTAACATGATTAGATAGATATCCCATATATATTTCTTTTTTCGCCTTCCTAATTTGGATCGTGTAAGAAACATCAACAAGCATTTCGCGCCGCGTTCTTGGGAAGGCGTAGTCTATTTAGAGAAAATAATTTTTCTTGGCTTTGTTTTTCAAAACTTTCCTAAGTTTGGAAGAGCATAGTCAACATTTTAAAATTTTGAAAAGATGTTTTTCTAACTTCATAAGTTTTTCTAGTGCTTCTTTCCAAGCTTTTCTCTAGTGTGGAAGGGTATTAGCCAAGACTTAGACAGTGTTATTACTCCTATTAAGTTAGTATTGTTTCTGACTTTACTAGTTAGAAAGGGTGCTAGCCAAAAATCCTATAAACACATCATATAAGGAAACCAGAGAGATCCCTTACACTACCTAATGCATTGAGAACCCATTATCACATACTCAAACAAGGTTCAACCCTCGTTTTTTCTATTTTGTTTTGATCTTATGCAGGGGAAAAATATATGTATGAATTGGAACCTTCCGTAAAAATTTTATTGAAGATCCCGAAAAATTAATCGGGTAGGCGAGCAAAAACTCGGACAAACTCCAAAGACCTTCATCATCATCATCATCATCCGAGACACCAAGACCCACCGATTTGGAAGTTGATCAAACAAGGCTAAGCTTAACACCTGAATTTGAAGCTATGGCAACCAAAACACTTCGTGAGTTCTCGGCCCTACCACGGACAACATTCTCGTTGGTCCGAAGGTAGAGGTTGGAGACAAAGGCTTTGAGCTTAAGCCGGGGCTCATCAACATGGTGCAAGCAAGTCAATTTTGTGGAAAGGCACATGAAGATGCTAATGCTCATCTCCAACACTTTCGAGATTTGCAAAGACATTCACTATGAAGGACGATCCGAAGATGCAATCTTGCTCCGTCTCTTTCCATTCTCACTTTTGGGAAGAGCTAAGCAATGGTTTTATGCTACAAAAGATAAAAATACAACATGGGATATTTGTTCCACAACCTTTCTTGCTAAGTTCTTTCCCCATGGCAAGACAAATGCCTTAAGAGGGAAGATATCAAATTTTCAAAGAACAACATGATGAATCAGTCCGGAAGCGTGGGAGCGTTTCCAAGAATATATTTCAGAGTGTCCACACCATGGGATGGAGAAGTGGCTGTTAATGCAGACTTTTTATCATGGGCTTGTTCCAAAGTTGCTCGTGAAACTATAGATCTTTGCAGCTGGTGGTGCTTTCTTATCACTTACATTAACTCGTGCCACAGAACTTGTGGAGAAGATGGCTTCCAACCAAGGTTGGAGTGAAGAGCGTCAAACTCGCAAGAGAGGAATGCACCAGCTTAAAGAAGTAGATATGCTATCTGCCAAAATGGACCTTATAATGAAGAAGTTAGAGGATAGAGATCCTCAACCCAAGGCAGTAATGCAAATTCAAGACTCACGCATGACGTGTGAAGAATGTGGAAACACAGGCCACATTGGCGGGAATTGCCCGCAGATTCTCGGAGGACATCAATTTCATCAATAACAACAATAATTTCCGTCCTCAACAGAATCAAGGTTGGAACCAACAGAGGCCCAACTATCAAGGAAACTACCAAGGTAACAATCCGGTAACAATTTGAATACTTATCAACCTTCTTTGAGAGACCTTGTTGTTAACCAAGGTAAGACCATGGAGAATCTGTCAAGAAAGATAGCAACTAATGATAAAGCTCTAGAACTTATCAATACTCGTTTAGAAAGCTTTTCTTCAGCTATAAAGAATCAGCATAGCTTTAATAAGATGATAGAATCTTAGATTTTCGAGTTATCTGTTCCACTAACCACACCGTGCAAGATTCCGGGGCGTCGGAAGAATTAGAAAACCGCAAACCTTGTCAATATTTATAATGCAGGTCGTTACTATAGAGAGACATCAGGAATCTATTGGTTGGATGACTCGATGCCACCTAAAAAGGAAGATCCAGGGAGGCCAGTCATTACAATCAAGATTGGACAACACACCTTCGACAATGCTCTCTGTGATTTCGGCTCAAGCGTCAACATACTACCCAAGATAATTTATGAAAAGATTTATAGTGAACCACTTTGGAAAAACGAATATGTGCTTGCGGCTTGCGAGATCAATCATTCTCGTTATCCCAGGGGATCTTTGAAGACGCGGTGTGTGGGAATCGAGGCTCTTACATGCCAAAGAAACTTCGCAAATCGTAGACACCGGAAGAAATGAAAGAGCAACAATTATACTCGGTAGACCATTCTTATGCTCAGCCAAAGCTGTCATCTATGTAGACAGTGCGAAGATTGTTTTCAACATCAAAGGGAAAAGGGAGAAATTCACTTTCAAGAACAAGGTACACACTTCTCTTACTTATTCCCAAAATACCAATCATTATATTCTAGAACCGAAGGTAGAAATCTACAACAAGAACAAAAGGAGGAATCGAATCGAGAATCAGAAGAAGAACAAGACGGCACGACCTACAAAGGTAATGGTAGTAAATAAAACAATATCTTATAATGACCATTTACTTCAGTCTCCTATGCTTCGTCAAGAAGATGATCCGGTACCCCTACTATTCATTGCTCTATTAATCGAGTGGAATTTCTATAATACATATTGCGATACGGGATCTGGTATTAATCTAATGGCAAAGGTTACATATGAATTATTATTTGGAAAATTGCCGTTGCAACCAATGTATGTGCAGCTGCAGATGGCAGACCAATCTTATAGAGTTCCTGAAGGAATTGCAAAAGACGTACCCGGTCAAGATTATGGACCACTATGTTCTCACCGACTTTGTAGTCATGGACATGGGGAAGGAAGAAGATCCTCCACTAGTGCTTGGGAGACCATTCCTCAACACTACACGCGGCGCAATCATCTACATCCATACGGGAGAGATTCATTTCCAATTTCCTAAGGAGAAGGTACGTGTTTACTTTAATAGTTATAATGAATATACAAATCCCGGGGAAGAACAGGTCAGCTCGTCGCCATAATAGACGATGGATCAAGAATCTAGAAGAAGATAAGGTAAGTGAAGAAGCTAAAGCTCTTACACCTAATACATCCACGGAGAAAGAAGAATCAACTACTCCAGAGAAGAGTACATCATCCAAAAGATGGAGGAAGAAGAAGACATCTCCCGTAACATTATCGAAGAGACCATAGAATCATCGATTGCCACCGATTGTGACAACCGATATACCATGGGAGTAAAAAGCAGAACTTGAAGTCTTGTTCGAGAGGACTCTAAACACCGAATCCTCGCCGAAAGGTAAGTCGGTAAGTTATCAATAAAATCCCCGCCGCATATTTATTCTTTCCATATCATATTTATCTTTTTAATATATTATATCTGCTTTTGAAAACAACAAAAATATTTTGTCTTTTGTCTTATGAGAAAACCTTTAAGCCCCATGCTAATATCCCCGAGGCTTAACACCTCTAGGCTATTTGCTGTGGTGGCATAAAAAAATAAAATAAAGATGCATAAATTCTTTATCTTTTCTTGCATATAAAAATAAAATAAAAATTTGAAAAATGAAAATCTAAAAATATTTCCCGAGTGCAACCTAAAGTAATGTGGCTAACCCCTAATGCTTAATCAAGTTCCACTAGCTTTGTTGTCTATTTTAGGTCAACAGATTTCAAGAGAAGAAGGGATACGTTAGGGCGCCACCTTTGTTGCCAACTACCTCAACTTCTACATCATTGAAGATTACACTCCAATCTAGCTTGGGGAGTGCAACCCCGATTATCGAGATAAGTATCTTATTATCTATGTATATTATTAGTTAAATATTTTGCTTGTTAGAAAGTTTGTTAAAAGTTTAAGTCTAATAGTTTAATGAGACTTTTATTAGAGTGTGAATAAAAGAATCAAGAGAGAGTGTTCACTAAAGTTTACTTTGCTCAACTAAAAGGAACCTTAAAATTGGCCAACATGGAGATGATGAATAGTTGCTCTGTTGTTATACATTTCTAGTACCTAGCTTTCAAGCTTAATTTCTCTTGAGCTCCATTTGCAAAAATTACTTTGATTTGATATTTACTCTAAAAAACCTGAAACCTATGGGATGCAAATGCTTGCTCTAAAGTCTAGATAATTGACGGATATATGATATATGATAGTCCGAGCTGCTATTTGATCTTACTCCTAGTGACACTAGATTTACGGAGATTTATATTTTGAAAATTGAAAATGCACATGATAAGTTCCTGTGTGACAAGAGTGTGAACCTCCTACCACAGCCATATATACATGCTATTTAGATTAGGAAAACCTTTGATATTTATATACATAGGTTGCTTGTTTTTGCATTGAGTTTGTTCAATCTTTGTCGACCCTTAGAAACTTGTCATGCTGATCATGTACACTCCACTACATTCCACTCCACTTGACTCCATACACATATGCTATTTCCATCCCGAAGTACGCATCCACCACATATACATTCATCACATATATACACCATATACACCCATTCACTCTAGCCAGCAAAAAATGTTCTACTCCTATCCTAGGAGAGAGCAACCAAAAATATTTCCTATACCCATTCACTCATTCATTGCTAGCCAATATCTTACAAAGGCTCCATTGTATTTATTTATCTCTCAAAAGTTATTACAAAAGAGATTTGGGTTGTAGATTAAAAAAAAAAAGAGAAAGGGAGATGAAAAATGGACAAAAGTCCCTACGGGCGAGTAGAGCCTACCTCCCTAAGAAAAAGAAAGGGAGATGAAAAATGGACAAAAGTCCTACGGGCGAGTAGAGCCTACCTCCCTAAAGAAAAAGAAAGAATAAAGGAGAGTTAAAAAAAATGGACAAGTGTCCGATGAAAACAATGAGTACTTAGATGCTCGAGTCTCCATAAAAGAAAAAGAAAAATAAAGAAAGAAAAGATACAACCCCAGGTTCTCTCGCAAAGTTTCCAAATTCAAAAGAGAGAAGATTCCTCAAGGAGCAAAAGTAAGATTTCCCATCATCTATTCTATTCACTTCACTACATGCTTTACTACATTCCCTACCATCTATATTCTATCCACCATACACATGCACCACTTGATCGGTGTGACTTGTAACTTTGGATCCATTGCTTGAATTTACAATATATGCTTAGTAACTAAATAAATTATTTTCTCCTACCTATGAGCTCCGGATATATAAGCCTTAGATATAGGGTGAGAGAGAAGAAGGCATAGTGTGCTACCGCCTTAACCAAAAATACTACATATGTTGACGGTAACCAACGACATATTTTTTCCCGTCAACTTACTATCATAAAGGGAGTAAAATTAAACCTTTTTATACTCATATGCATTTATCACTAATAAATTCTACTTGTAGTATCTTGTATTTTATTTTGCAGATTTATAATAAAAGCAAGTGGAAAATCGACCAAAGTACGCCTTCCTTCGAAGCGCATTATTGCAAAACTCAAGCCCGAGAGCAAATCGACCCAAAACATCAAAACTGGGCTGAGCAAAGCCCGCCCACAACTTTTCGAGGCGAAAGACGACACCCACCAAGACCCGGGCCAGGCCGAAGCCCTGGGGTGCGTGCAGCGCACCGGTGGTGCGGCCGCACCCTCCCCGAGGCGGTTTCGCCCACCTCGGGGGAGGCGGTTCGTGCACCTTCCAAACGGGGTTTCCGCCCGAAGTTGGTCGGTTTTGCGCACACAAGGAAGGTTTACCAGGTCGGTTTGGTGTAATTTAGCACTTAGGCCCCTCCTCCAAGTGTATAAGTAGGCCCCCCTCTCCCTCTCTCAACACACACCATTTGGAGCCTCCTCACTTTCTACTCTTCTTCTCCTCTCCTCTCTACTCCTCTCCTCTCTACTCCTCCACTTCTCTAGTTCTTTTAGTCTTTAGTAGTATTTGGAGCAAGGCTAAGCTTCATTGGAGAGCTTGTACTTGGGAGAAGGAATATTCGGTATGAATACATTTATGGTTTATCCTCAAGTCTTGATCTCATATGCTTGTGCAATAGAGCTAGAGTATTTACATGTTATATTCTTGACATGTTGTTCTCGACACAATCATGATAGAAGAACTAGACTATAGTTCCTATGTCGTGGTTAGTCGTATAGAACTTAGGGCCTAACCATTCGTGCCATGTATTTGAGTAGAGTAAGAGTTGTCCGAGGGCGGTTCCATTTGTGCCCTTCGGGGTTTGCTCGTGTTCTATTCCGTCCATCCGTAGGGTGGGGGCCATGGGGACATGAGTAGTGTCCTAGTATGGACGTGGTGTCCGGATGCCAGGTATCCTTCGAATATGAGTGCATGCCACGGTTGAGGGGGTAGGCGGCTTGGTCGTGACAAGCCTTGTCCGTCCCTTGAAATCCCCCCACGCCTCGTGTGTCTTTGTAGGAGTTCGTAAATGCCTTCCTTCGTGGCGGATGCTCAGGAGGGTCTCTCCATCCATCTCACTCTCGCCCTAAAACTCTAGTCATCTATGTTTGCATGATTATTAATCTGGTTCTTTTGCACGACTACTTTAGAATGCCCGCTCCACTTAGGAATATTCTTTATTCTTTATTTTCCTTTTTATCCTTGAGGTTGGCCCAAGTGTGTGTCACACTATCTTAAACTATCATGACTTACCCCTGTATTGAGTATTGGTCAACTGCATAGACATGTTGTCTTGTTCATGCCCCCGCTAGAGTCCTACACCATGCCTTCCTTTGGGAAAATATAAATAACGATACCCTGAATATCTCAGGGTGAAATGCTACAACGGTATTTCCGGCGCTTGCGGACTTGTTCTCAGAATGCTACTGAGAATGCCACCCGACATCCCGTGGCGATGGTAGCTGGAATGTAACAATTCCGCGAAGTCGTTGTGGGAAGTCAACCTTGTGGTTCAGTGCTCTTGCCTTTTTGGCACTTGCGCTTAGGAAACGCAACAACATACTATGAGAGAAAGGCACCACTACCTTATTGCCTTAGAGAGGATCCACAAATACCACAAATGAGAGATTAGAGAGAAAGTCATACCGAGGAACTTTGAGTTTTAGTTGAAAATCAGTAAAAACTCCGTAAGGACGGTTGGTCAAAAGAGTTTGAGATGTAGTGCTCGACTTGATCTGTTCTATCTTTCAATTACCCAAGATTGAAGAAAAAGATATAAGCCCCAAAAGGTAAGAGGTAATATGGGTAAGTTGAAGTTTTGAAAAGTTTATTCTTTCCTCGACGTAAATTTTGTTTGAAAGCATGTGTACTTTAAAGGTGTGATAGCGTTGCGGCAACTCCCCGATCCAAGTAAGTAGTTAATATAATATCATGTGTCTTGCTAAGAGACTAGCAAGAGGTAAGCTTGGGGAGCTTGTTGACACCTGTTATAGCATAAAATTATAAGATAAATAACATGAAATAAGGGCTCAAGATAAAGACCAAACATAAGTCTAGGGGTCCAAATAACATAATTCCACGAGTTTTGGTATTACGTGACTTTCCGAGGGGACTTGATAGATAATTACAGAGAAGAATGGAGAAAGTTCGGGAATATACAAGACATATGATGACAAGACTTGACCGTGAAGTAACTCAACCCGAAAAGTGGACTAAAACATTCGAAGATACGAGAGGACATCGAAAAGACGGGATGCCGAGGTGGCAAGCCACCCCCGGCGCCCCATTGCCACATAGGCCGGCCGCCGGGTGGGCCACCCCGTCGACCTCTCCTTTCTAGGGTCGGTTTACTACCGACTTTGAGGTTGTATCTACACCGTTGTTGAAGGTCTTTTGATCCAAGGGTTCACGTTCATCATCAAGTACTATATAAGAAGACCCGGTGACCCCGTGGTCGATAACAATTTCATTATCATACTCATTCATCAACTCATACCCATCTAGTCCAGCCAAGTCTAGACCTAAGCCCTAGTTCATACTAGAAGTAGTTAGCTACCTAGCTAGTTCTAGTTGAAGATCAAGTTCATCTTGAGTTCCCGATAGTCAAGAAGTAGCAAGGATCATCGTTTTTGAGACTTCTCTCTTGTATTCAATCTAGTAAGTACTATTATATTTAGAATACAATTGTTATGGCTTTGATCTTTATAATTATTATATTCTTATTGATATGTGTTTATGCTTACTATGATTATATGTTTAGTTTAGTAAGATTGCTTTATATTTTATGCATGGAATTGTATAGCATCCATATAGATGATCACTATGTGGGTGATAAGCAATGTGTAAAACGTGGTGTTTATACAACGTTTATACGCAATTGCACCCTACATTCGGGCGCGTGTGGTAGATCGCGGGAGTGACAGTCCTGTTGAGTCCTTTGGAATCCACCCCAGAATGTAGGACTAGTCGAGTTTATTATTATGGTAATGATCAAGTTTCATCCTTGGTTGTTATTGGTAATGCTTGCCATGTGTAGAAGTAATCCAACCTTGCCATGATAGCTAGATGTATTGCACTAATTGTAGTATTCATTTGACATATATGATTAGGAGTATCTTAGGAATATTCATTCTATTCTTTTCTATAACATGTTAATAGCTCGTATGATACTAGTGGCTTATGATGATCTTAGACTTGGGTATTTATCATTTATATAATTATCTTTATCCCGTGACTTATCCTCGTTGAGTAATGTTAGATGCATATGGCTACTCGCATTACAATACCGTAAGGTGGATCTCATAAATAAATCACAATATAAATCATTAGACATCCTTTTCTCTCTACTTTCCATAGATTCCCTTCCTCGTGGTAAAATATAAATACGATACGGATTACTCAGGTGAAGTGCTACAATTGGTATTTCTATTTGTGCGCTTGCCGATATCATGTTCATTCTTTTATCAAGGCCTTTCAAGAATACCATGCCCCGCATTTCTTTGAGCGTTATTGCTAGGGTGATGAGACTAGTGTATAGGTAATGCCTAGAAATGAGTGGTATACCTTGAGTACATATCTGGTGAGATTAATTCCACTATGGATAATGATGCTAAGTTTACATCCCACTACTAACACCGCCTAACTCCGCTTTGTTGGATCATGAGGTTAATCCCATATCCAAGCTAACATGATTAGATAGATATCCCATATATATTTCTTTTGCCTTCCTAATTTGGATCGTGTAAGAAATATCAACACCAGACACACACTAGGGGTAGCCAGACTAACCTAGTACAACCAACCAAACAACCATGAGTTGGCTTGAGTGGGCCAGGCTTAGTTTTGCTAGTCGGGCTAGAATTGAAAATGAACCAAATACACCCATACCCTCCTCTACCGCCAATCTCCCATGACCGTGATGGCCGGCGGGACGCTTTGGCCAATGACGTGGTTTATTATTAGTGCTAGCGCCGCGGGAGTAGTGCGCCAGCGGGGGGCGTAATTGTGGGGCAGGGGAGCAGCCTCCCGCAGCCAGAAGGGTGGTGTTGCAGCCGGCGATGCCGACAGTGGTGGGCTTATGCGTGTGGACTAAGCGGCGTGAATCATTTGTAGCAACCTGCATCTCAACCTCTCGAAAGTTTTGGCATATTGGAGGCAAGCACTTATTTGTTGGTAAATCTAACGTCACTATAACTTAAGATGGAGTTAATCTCACCTCGGGCTATATGCCATCAAAAGATACTCGGTGTGGTTCATCTCTTAACACTACTATGTGCTAGGTTGTCATCCCCAGCAGTAATGCTAGGAAATGCATATGTGATACTTGTGATCCGTGTTGTTTGCAATCTAAGGAAATAAATATAAAAGGTCTATCCAAGCAGTTTACGATATAAATACCCTTTGTAGCATTTCCTTCGAGTAATCCGGGTTTTTTTCATTTATATTCTACCACGGGAGGAATAATCTAAAGGTGGATGCAAACATAATTAATAAGTGGCATACTTATGAGAGGTTCTGTTACTAGTGCTAACTTTAGCAGGGGTTAAACCAATAATGATAATAATATGATAATGATAAATAATAGGCGGAGGCATCACACACGAGACGAGAGAATAACTACTACAAGTTAGACTTAACATTGGATTACTTTGAGAGACGTAATTCATCTATAGCATTTAATCTACTAAGTCATTACATCTACTCTAAGGCATATGTTATCATCTATAGCATAGTAAACTCTAGATCATGTATCAGGACGACTATCAAGGAAAATCAAGAGTGAAACAAGATATTCCCCATAATCAATGTCCACGTGTCTTATAAACGGAGGGTGGATTCCAAAGGACTTAACAGATTGTCACTCGCGATCTACCACACGCCCGAATATAAGGTGCATTTGCGGGTAAATCATATATAAGCACCACGCTTACATAAATGTCTTTACCACCTAACCCACTCGAGTATTGAATTAGGCGCTCTACAAATAGATACATATATCTATCATAAACTACATCTATATCAATCATACTATTAGAATAAAGTAAGAACATAGCAAACAAACACATATTATTAATAAAGTGCAAAAGTCATAGATACAAGATAATTCATACCGTAATATATGAAGATCGAGAACTCGGGTAGGCACACCCAGCTCTAATTGTATCCGTACGCTAATCAACTTGGATGAACTAGAACTAGATGAACTAGAACTAGAACTAGTAGCTAACTCTAATCTCCGGTGGAGAAACTCTCTTCTACTCGCCCGACTTTGGTTGATAATGAATTACAATGAACTAGTATGAGTTAGGGTTTAACCCCGGGGCAGATGGTCTTCTTATATAGGCCTTGGCGATGAACGATGACCATTGGATCAAACCGACCTTCAACAACGGGCGAGATACAACCACAAAGTCGGGTAGTAAACCGACCTAGAAGTCTCGAGGCTAACTTCTTGGCCCCACCGGGCGGCCGGCCAAATATGGATCGGGCGGCCGCCGTTGTCCCGCCTCCTCACTACCCCTCTGGTTCCTTCCGTGTCCTCTCGGTACCTTCTAGAATGTTTTAGTTCACTTTTCGGGTTGAGTTGCTTCACGGTCAAGTCTTGTCATCATATGTCTTGTATATTAGGAACTTTCTCCATCTTTTCTCAGTATTTATCCGTTAAGTCCCCGAAATACATAATTCACCAAAACTTGTGGAATTCATTAGTATAAACCTCTAAACTTATTATATATTCAGTTTATGTCCTTATTTCATCTCTTGTTGACATATAAAAGTATAGGATAACAGGTGTCAACACACGCCAAGAAGTGTGTCACGTTCGTGGCATGCCAAGAAGCTTAGTTCACATTGTCATCCATATTAATGTAAATATGCACACCTACTAATACCTCCAAAATCAACACCGACCGTGATTTAAAAATGGTAACACTCTCATTAAAACGTCCTATGGGCGCCAATCCGCCGACGATACATGGCGTGGCGCGCATCCACTCGTCTCTATGTCGGGACGGGGGGCACGGGTGCTTGGCGCAAGACGCGGGGCGTAGGCCCCTGGGTATGGGGATATGGACAGGGGACGGACACCGCACGGAACGCGCCGGAGCATGGATGGGGTGCGCCGCTGAGCGGCGTTACGGTGTGGGGCGGGTGTACAATGGGTTTCATCCCCATTGACGCCGTCGGCGCTAGCAATGCTTATTTAAAAAACTACCATATGTGACCATTGAAAGATTAAGCAACTAGAAATGTAGACAACCTTAGAGAGTCAAAGACACGAGCTCGGTTTTGCTGATTCCAATGTCGATACTCACATGCATCTGTCTAGGTCACAAAACATCATTTTTTTTTTTTTGCATAATATCAAACAGAAGGCATAGTTGGCCAAAGTCAGAGAATTGCGCACATCAAATTTATACATAGATAAGCACTATGTTTGATAGAATGTCTAGATTTTAGAACATTTATCGGGTTATATATCCTTGAGGTGCAAGCAATTTTCTATACCCAAGTGCTTGGTTACTAGACACTTGAAAAGAGCAAATCAAAAATAAGATTGTAAAATACGCCGCAATATGTAAGGTTTGGAGTAGCAAAGTAATGCACTTATTATTAAATCTTCATGTCCAAAGTATCAAAGCAATGTACTTGCATTCACTGGAGCTCACAATGATACATAATGGTAATCATTAAACCAATACTGGCACATTGTGCTTGCCTCAAGATCTGAACATTTCCCACCGGAAGAAAACTACTTGGTTACCAAAATATCAAATCACTACCTCTATATAATGATAAGAATTTAGAAACAAATACTAATATATTCTTCTTCTTCATTTTCTTCTATATTGCACACCTGCAACCACCAGGTTTACCCTCACAAATTCCATCTTGCAGTGTTGGCACAACAATTGGTGGAAGAGTAGCCATGCTATTGCGGTATCCAAACACACACCTCATGTCAAATGCATTGCCCAATTCCTTCCCAATATTTTCCACCATGCCTGTGTCCATGTCATAACGTAATACCTTGTCTGATGTCTTCCATTTTGCCTCACCCCAATGTAAACCCACCTCCCACTCTCTAGACCAAATGGACACACAAACCACCTCTCATAAAACTTGTTTTGCCACCCATTACGTAGCTTCATTGAATGACAAAACTGTAATTCATCGCAACACATCTCCACAATGCTCTCCCATCCTTTCGCATGCTTAAGCTCCCAGTGGTAATCATCTGTACTCATAAGCTGGTACATGGCCAAACCATCCTTGCTAATGGTTGTACACATGAGCATACCATTGCTAGATATATCAATACGATGGCCCTCATCAACATGAAACCCTGGTAGCTTCCAAGGCATCTTGATTCTCCCAACTACACTTCTTACAACATCAAACCAAAGTAGATCATCTTTATAGTCCCAATATAGAAGACCACTTGAATATACCACCTTTTGGCATTCTACCTTTTTCATGTTCGCAGTTATCATATTATTTGACATGACCCACCGACCCGTATCTGAGGAAAAAGAGATAAAATGGAACTCAACTAAAGTACCATTTATGGTAGGTGTTACCAATGCTTGGACAATCATTAACTTTTGAGGATCATCTGATGCATCAAACACCAGACCTATGGCACTAGTCATGTCTAGATGATCAGCTGCACCAGGGATCAGTTGGGATTGTTGTGTTGCAGGATTTGCTACATGCAAGGTAGGTATGGCGCGATAGCTACCATAGGATGGTGCATAGCAGATGCAGAGAAGACCATTTGTTGAGGCAAGGAGATCAAAACGCCCATCACCTATCGCGACAACCAAGGAAATCAAGCACTGATGATGGAACACCAACTATAGAAGGTGTCATTGAGAGAACATCAAGTGAGTGTATAAATGATTCCTTATCAGGCAAACCAATGTGGATTAGGGCTGGACATGGTGGGCAAAGTGCCGCTTGGTTTGCAGCAAACTTAGTAGTACTTGTGAGATGTCTGTAATTCTTGGATATGGTCTTCAAGCATGTGACAAACTTGAAAGGAAGGTTGAAAAGATGTTGCTACATATGACATCTTCTGGTATGTCCTGGCTGATCATTAGATCTGATATTCTGTGAGACATACTGAAGAGAACAAAATTAGTCTTCCTTCTTTTCAAATGCAAAGGGAATTAGTAGTACAAAAATCATTCCCAAGGGGAGAAACTTATAGTACTTAGATACAAATAGAATGGGAGCCAAAATATATTAAGTAAATAAACAACATAGAATCTAAGAAAAGATACCCCTAACCATCTCTGCGTAGTCATATTGGAGAAATGTAAGCAGCCAAATTGGTGTCTATTTTTTTTGCCACCAAACATGAAAAATGAGCTTTTAACTTGAATTTCTATACTTTATGACCTTCTAAACTCCCCCAAAGTTTATCGAGCGACCAGCTATCGCCGATGCATTGTAGAACTCGCCACACGAGAGCAATACATCCGTGATACCCAAAGCAGTATAAAGCATCCACAAAGATCCCGCCGGGGCATGCAGACCAGCCAAAGATATACGCACTGAGGCGTAGGTTGGCGGTAGTGAGCTACAACCGCCGCCATAGGCCTCCCAAGGCGTCGGTGTACCATGACACACGCATGGGGAAAATCGAAGATGTGCAAGGCCACCGGAGGAGCGAATCCCCCTGCGCCCTATACAAGCTCCGACCATCGCCACCCTAGATGCCACCGACCGTGTGCCTCTTGGTTAGGGCGAAGCCGGATCTAGCCGTCGGGATTTTGGATTCGGGCCGTCCGACAGCTCAGGCCAGCGCCATGGCCGCTGAGGAGTTGCCGCCCGGCCGAGCGCCCCCATGGCGGT
This sequence comes from Hyparrhenia diplandra, assembly GCA_015847255.1. Classification (NCBI taxonomy): domain Eukaryota; kingdom Viridiplantae; phylum Streptophyta; class Magnoliopsida; order Poales; family Poaceae; genus Hyparrhenia; species Hyparrhenia diplandra. The sequence continues at coordinate 104,951 of JADLZK010009832.1, forward strand.
CGAGAAGTTCTAGGCGCTGGGGCGGCAGATCCAGTGAGAAGACACCAGATCTGGTGCACCTTGGACCGAGAACCCACCGGCAACCCCACTCGAGAGAGAGAGAGAGAGAGAGAGAGAGAGAGAGGAGATGACCGAGCCGCCACTGTCCTTGCCTTTGGCGGATTTCTTGGCATCTAGCTCGTGGCAATCAGGCAAAAGGGTAGGTATCGGACGGCCCGCCGCCACCCAAGCCGTCTCATAGAGGCGACGCTGGGCTGAGACGGTTTGGTGATGTGATGTGAACCGATCACTATGAAATATCAACACCATTCCCAACAAAAAAAAACAATAGAGATATTCCATAATAGGAAGAAATCTAACAATATATAGAAAATCAAGTAAGGAAAGGTGAAAGGAGCATAATTTCTACATTTTAATTTCACCTTGGGTTTGTACCTCTTAGATTTCTTGCTTCACAACTATGAAGTTAGACTTCCAAGAGATCTCGACCACCATCGCCCCCCGCACCAGATCTACCCCACGCGTGCTGCCACAACCGAAGCTCACGCCACCACCACCAAGCCCGTGCCACGGTGGAGACCTCGGGGCTCCGCCCCCTCTGCCTTCACGAAGTCGTCTTTGGGGGCCTAGCGTGGCGCCCTCACTGCCGCCGTGGGGAGAAGGGAGAGCGGGGGGGGTGTGCGACGATGGTGTGCGGTGGTGGGTGAGGGAGAGCCGAGAGAGGAGAGTTGAGGTGTGGTGGCGGCGAAGAGAGGGAGGCGCGAGGGTGGGATGGAGTGCCCCATTCGAACCCTAAGTTCATCTTATATAGATGACTACTGGATTGGGATGGGTTGTGGGCTTCGGGCCTGTTTTCAATTGGTGAGCCTATTTTTTCGAAGGCGGTTGTTTTTGGCAGCCTCCTTAAATGAATTTTGCGAGGCGGTTGGACGTGACCACCTCCATAAATGAAAATGACCGCCTTCGTGAATCGCCCAGAATTTTTCGACACGGTTGGACTTTGTTTGTGACCGTCTCCGTTAATGTTTTGGCACCGCCTCATTAAAAATCTTTTCTGTGGTAGTGTAAATATAATAAGTAGAGACCACAGACATGCTTGATGTTATTTCGATTCATAAGGGATTTTGATAATCTAGATAAAAACGAAACAGAGACCGTTTTTATGAGAATAATATAGGATTTTTATTTTCGCGAATAAGAATAATATAGGATTGTGGGATTCTTTTATACCAGATTCTCAAAATCCGGAGGATGCAAACGGGGCCTTATTTGTAAGGCTGCCTAGAGCACGGGCCCTCTCCCGCAGAAGAAACTTTTGCGTCTTCCCCGTGGAAGTCTTGGGCAGATCCTCAAATACGACCGTCTTTGGAACCATGTAGGGTGGAAGCCTCTGTCGGCAAAAGCTTTTAATCTCTGCTTCGGTTGCGCTGGCGGTCTCAGACTTCAGCTGGACAAACGCGCAGGGCGTCTCACCCCAGTTGTCGTCTGGCCTCGCCACGACTGCCACCTCCAGCACCGCCGGGTGGCCGGAGATGACGGATTCCACCTCGATGGAACTGATGTTTTCGCCACCGCATACTATGATGTCTTTGGCCCTGTCTTTGATCTGAATGTAGCCGTCCGGATGCCGGACGGCCAGGTCCCCGGTGTGCAGCCACCCTCCGTCCATGGCTTCCTTGGTCGCTTTGAGGTCCCTGTAGTAGCCACTCATCACCGTGTTCCCCCGGAACATGACCTCGCCCATTGCCAGGCCGTCGGATGGCACGCTCTCCATGGTGTCCGGATCCTTGACGTCCACGTCCTGCATCGCGGCGTGGTGGAATCCCTGGCGCGCCTTGCGCCACGCGCGCTCTTCTGGTGGCAGAGCGTCCCATTCCGGCAGCCACGTGCAGACGGTCGACGGGCCGTACGTCTCCGTGAGGCCGTAGATTTGGTAGACGACGAAGCCGAGCCCCTCCATTTCCAACATGACGTCTGGCGGCGGCGGGCGCCGCCAGTCATGACGCGCAGCGGCGCCGGCAGTGGCTGACGGTCCGCCGCCGGCGCGTTCACGACCATGTTGAACACCGTGGGCGCGCCGCCCATGTGCGTCACCTTGTGCTGCGCGATGGCGTCGAAGATGGTCTTGGCCGTGAACCTCCGGAGGCAGATGTTGGTGCCGCCCTGCAAGGCGACCCCCAGGTCATGTTCCAGCCGTTGCAGTGGAACATGGGCACGGTCCACAGGTAGGTCGGCATGGTGGTGATGTCGTACGCGAGGACGGCGGCGAGGGTGTTGAGGTACGCGCCGCGGTGGCTGTAGACCACGCCCTTGGGCCGCGCCGTCGTGCCGGAGGTGTAGTTGAGCGCGATCGGGTCCAGCTCGTTCGCCGGCCACCGGACGTCGAACTGTGAAGGTGCATCCCTGATAAGATCCTCGTAACTCGTCATGCAGCCGGTGGCCGCGATCTCGCCATCATCGTCGGCGCGTCTGAAATTGCTACAAGAACCGGCAGCGGCGTGGTCGACGGAGCGAGCTGCTTCAGCGCGGCCCTTGCGACGTCAAGGAGGAGAGACTCCACGAAGAGCACCTTGGCACCGGAATGCTTCAGTAAAACGGACACCATGGCTGCATCATACCGCGTATTCAACGTGCAGAGGACCGCGCCGGCCATGGGCACGGCAAAGTGCAGCTCGTACATCGCCGGCACGTTTGTACTGAGGACAGCTACCTGCGTATTGATGAACGATGTCATAAGCTGCATATATCTGTTCCATCAACACTAATTCCAAAAAATATATCACTGTCGGCACTATTAGTGCTGAATGAACTGCTATCATTGCTGCATTATACGGAGTATCTGTCTTCTACTACATTTGGTTTCCACACTATCCAAAAAAATATATATCACTGTCTACGCTATTAGTGCTGATTGTTTTAGAACAGGCAGTTGGTCGTTAATTTACATAACAAACTTTCATGGTTATTATATTACTCCCTTTGTTTTTAAGTGTTACATTTGATTTGTCCTAAGTCAAACATTATAATCTTTGAACCACCATTTCTTTAAAAAAAAAAACATTTTTTAAATCTATATGATTTAGATATTGTGATAGTATTAAAATAAATATTATGACATGAAACTATATAATTTGAAAAAATAATTAATGACTAAAGATATACACGTTTTTTTTTTACTAATTAGGACAAAACAATAAAAAAGACAAAGATAGTAATATGCTAGAGCCTGGTACTTAGAAAGCAAAATTGATATGATAGTTATTATTATTAATAAGCAAAAAGTGTTTTGTGCGTTGCAATGGCAAAAAAGATAAAAGACAACACTATTTTTTTTTAGATAATGGAAACGAATCCGCTTCATCTATCAATAGATAGAATCAGACCAATTATTACAACCGAAGTTTTGGACACCAACTGCTGAAACTGAACAACCAGCCAGCCACAATTTGAAAGACACTAGGAACAAAGACAGGTTTAATCTAAACATGACCAATAAATCTTGAGGAAAGCCATCCCTGGAACCAAAAAGTGCAAACGAAGAGACTATGCAATTTTCTTTGCACGAATTGCAGCCTTAAGCGCATATGCTCCACAATGATCAAGTTTGTCGTGTCCGTCACACTTGAGTCTGATGATCTTCAAGTACCTCTCAGCTGTGTTTGTGTGTCTTTAGGTGTAGGTGTAGTTTTAGCTTACGCTCAGGGGGGTGTGTGTGTGGTGCTTGTGTGTGTTTATGCTGAAGTTCAGATATTACAACTGTACTTAAGTATTGGCATTACAAAAATATTTTTTATTTTTGCGGAAATTTCTTGTAAATATCTCCTCAAGTGCATCTCGTTCGGATAATGGCCAACACCACCGATGTATGCCCATATTGTCTCAACTGTTATGCATTATTGCTTTTAATGGTAAGAGAATATGGCTTGTTAATGACGAGACTAGTGATATGACTATCAATTTCAACTCTCTCAGCTGCATTGATATAGCGATAGGTACGGATGAAAACGGTCGAACTTCGGTCGAAAAACACCTCAACCGTTTTTCTACTTCTACATTTGAATACGAAAATGATGAATACGAAAATGAAAACGAATCACGGTAAAGCCCAACACGAAACACGAACTTACGGAATGTCAAAAACGGACCAATTGAGGCGAACTTATGTTGAACATGGTCGATATACTGAAATTTAATACGGAATACCATCCCATAGTTCATTACGATAAAGTGTCGTGTCTAGGATTTGAACCCCGAGTGGGAACCCCACCCAATGGCTTTTGCCTTTTGCGCCCCGTGAGCCCCTTGGCGACTAGTAACACATTCACATGCACACCTATCCCTATTCGGCTATTGCTATCCCTATCGCCGATAGGGATAGCAATAGCTCTAATAGGGATAGGTGTTCATGTCAATGTGTTACTACTCACCCTCTAAGGCTGGAAGAAAAGGTCACAGTCTTGCTTTCGGCTCGGTTCGCTCGTGCAGTTAACGAGTCAGCTCACGCAGCTTAACGAGTCAGCTTCTCGGCTTTCGAGCTAGCTCGTGAGCCTAATAAGCCTAAATTATTAGCCTTAATGTTTTTCTAGTTTCCAATGACTTCATGTATTGCACTTTACAATTGGTTGATAACTAGACCTCGACTCCAATAAATTTGGGAGTACCATGACTATTTGTTTTAAATGATTGCATGGATAATCAATAATAAATTATGGATGCCTTATATATGATATAAAGTATGAACAATAGATGATGTTTAGTGTAGAATTAGAACATACTAGTGCATATTATTTTTGTTTGGTTTATTAAGTCCTATGATGAATGGGCTATTAATATATTGTTTCAACTTTAAATAATATATATATATATATTATATTTTTTGACTTTTTTTATGATAGGCTCACGAGTCTAACGAGCCATCTCGAAAGCTCGTAAATGAGCGAGCAGTGGTCTTGTGGCTCGTTAACTCGTTATCTTAACGAGCCGAGAACAAGCCGAGCTGACTGGTTAAACCAACTTAACTCCATTCATCTCAAAACATGAAATTCTCACCGAGAAGTTAAGTGATTCTAACTTTAACCAAATTTATATAAAAGATTATTGACACTTCTAATACAAAATAAGTATTAATAGATAAATGATGGAATATATTTTTGTAATAAATTCTATTTGAGACATAAATATTAATATTAAAACAAAGAAGCTCATTAGAGTGCTATAGCACCAAACAACATTCTTGAAATGACGCCGCTATAACGTTTTTTGCCAACTTCCGACTAATTTTTATAGCCCATGATTTTTAAACATTGGTTTATAGAGATAGTATTTCCTCCACCCAAAACGTAAGGGGTCTTGACTTTTTAGATACTGTCTTACTATGTATTTTAAACACAATGCATATTTAAGTGCAAAGTTAAAACTATGAATATAAAAAAATTATGAACATCTTATAATTTGGAATTAATTAAGGGAGTACTCTCTAATTCTCTATCCAAGTTAGTAGAAGAAGTCGTTTTTTGAACAAGATCTGAGTTAAACGTTAAGAATATAAACCATGAATAACTTTTATATAAGCCGTTGAGTTTTGGGAACGTGCATGAAAACCGTATGAAAAAATTGTCTTGAAAAATGCTTCAAATGGTGGCATGGAAGAGCCTGAAACTGTATTATATTGAAGGAGAAACAGCACGCTAATTAAGGCATGCTACTCGACCAATCAAGAGAAGAGCGCACGTCTGTGTCTCAATGACAACTCACCACATCACCGCGCGATATGCCGAAGCCGGTGGCCAGCGCGGCCGCCACGCTGACACAGCGCTGCCGCACCTCCCCTCCACGTATGCTGATGCCTCTCGCCGTACACCACCGCGGTGCGGTCGCCGTACACCGCCGCCGCGCGCTCAATGAAACTTAGCGGCGACAGCGGCACGTAGTTTGCCGGGCAACGCACCGTGCCGGCGGCCTCTGCGCCGTCCTCTTCCTGCAGGAGCTGCGCCGGCACGGCCTCGGACCCGTCGCTTGGCGGCGGAGAGAACTTAGTATGTGTAATCGCGCGAGCGACGGCGGCATGGCTACGGTAACGCGAGAGCAATGTTGACTGGTACGGATAGCGGAGCTGATGCTGCAGATTTGCTGCGTTGCTGCTGTTGCTGTGGTGAAATGATCTATTACGGAGCACAACCGCACTCATGCCCGACATCCCCTGCAATGCTGCTGATGATGCCATAGGAAGAGCACAATGCTGCCCGCACAACTGTTTATTGCTATAAACGGAACGGAGAGGCTGAACTGGTTTTATAGTCAGAGTAGCGTGGTGGTGGTGAAGCACAATGATTAGCTACCACCGTGGCCTCGTGCCGGAATGGGAACGCCAGCCCCTTGGCCGCGCGCGCCGACGGCGATCTTGAGCCGCGTCGACCGTGGCAGCGACGCCAGGAGATCTGCAGCCACATGGAACAGGATCTGTTAGTCAACTCATCGATCGGAGACACCCAAATTATTATTAGTACTAAAAGTATTGTGGTGGTAGTAGTGCTTACTCGTGAAGAGATGGTTCTTGAGGCTCTGCCTGGGCATGTACTCGTGCACCTGTATCCGGTGGTCGTCCTGGTTGTAGAAGCCCACCAGCTTGACCACATGCGGATGGCTCAGCATCCCGAGGTACGCCAACTCCAAGCGAGCGCAATATAACCATATCAGATCAGGACTCGATCCAGATTCAATTCATCAGAACAATTCATTTGCATTATTCCCTTGCGCGAGCTCAGACACAACAAACAAATAAAGGCCGTGATAGCTCAGATTAAATAAAGGCCACAATGCAACACATCTCATTAAAGCTGGCCTCAGAGATCAATTAGTTGGCCTCAGAGATCACATGTTCATCATTGGCCGACCGTGACAGCTCAGATTAAATAGAGGCACAATGCAACACATCTCATCAATTATTTGGCCTCAGAGATCAATTTCATCCACTCAGCAGTCAGCACCCAAAAAACAAAAACAAGGCGCAGCTGCAAATCAAAAGATTTGTGTAACATCCCCGATTTCCACGAAGGGAAATCCACAGAATGAAGTATAACATGATGGTCCCCGAGGATCATTCCATCACATTATCCAAATTACAGTCGATTACAGAGTCAAACTTCGAATAAAAAGAATACAAGTAGAAGGGTTTACAATAGTACATCGCCACTTGGCGGAATCAATCAGAGTCAAACAATATTTGGCCGGAAGACTGGAAGCTAGGCGCAGAAGCATCTTCATCATCCATCTTCAGCTTGAACGTAGGCACGAGACCATCTCATCCTTCTATTTTCTTTGCGAGTCAAGTAATCTGCACACCGCCAGAAATGTGCAGGCCATGGTCAGCACCGAATGAGCTTTGGTGGAAAATAGAAAATAAGGGATCTGGCGATCCTAATATTTGGTTGTCATCTTTAGCGCATGCAAGCAACAAGTCGTAATATAATCAATATTATTAGTTCCAATTACAACTCCAATCCCACCTCACTTGTTCTTCCCAAACCATCACCATAAACCACACACATCTCACACTCTCATATCCACTTAGCGACAAGACAACCCTTCAGCTCCTTCGCCTTGCCTAATCGGGTTTTGTCACCCGCTAGGCTCTCGGTAGTAAACCCCACACACTACTAGCACTCCCAAGGTAAGAAGAGAAGAACACCTCTCCTACTCGCCGAAAGTAGTAACCGATGGGGTAAACCCAACAAGTAAGCCGGCGCACACCTTTAGGTTGCCCAGGCTCGAAGGCCGGTGCACACCTTTAGGCAGTCTAGGCCCAAAAGTCAGATCCATGCCCGAAGGCAGGACAATACGTATTGATTTAAACTCTGCAGAGCGTGTACACAAGACCACCCGATCACCATCATCGATGCCCTAGGAGCACCTAGGAAGATTCCGGCTGCCTTCTCGACTATACGATGCCACCCTACCACTCAGCCACAGGACACTCCGGATGACCACCGGCATGCGAGGCGTGAGGCGCGATGCCGGGCCCATCGGGGGTACTACGCCGAGGACAATGTGGCGTAGCGACCACCAACATCTCCCTACACTATCCGCCTAACAACCTAGTAGTAGTGGCACGCTAGCGGTCCGGACTACCCGCCCCCCGCCCATTTGGGGTGTGGTGAGTACCGAGGTTCCCCACGATTACGTCCCCAGCGATACATCAGTCCTTAGGTTGACTAGACAAGACATCTTCTCAACTTCTGTGCACTCGATTGCACCTTCGGCCTAGGGCTTCATCCCACAATGGCACTCCGCCCTAGAAACTCTCAGGAAAATCACCATGTAGCCGCTACAGGTACCTTTCTCTTAGGGATGCCCAGGTTGCACCCCCTCGGCAAAACTCGTCCTCTATGACTCGTCAGAGATCCTGTCCAGCCAACTCGACCCTCACAACACGCCCAAGGCACACGCAGAGTCTCACTCACTAGGTATCACGAGTCAACAAGTATCACAAGGCACCCGGCACCAAAAGACATCGTCCGGCACATATACTCCGGTTCATCATATATAACTAGTAAGTGAGATATAGCCAGTGCAAGCAAGCAGGCAGGAAATATATATACGTGCGAGTGCAAAGCTGGGTACTTGGGTGGAAGGGTTTCAATCAAGGCATTCAAGGCTCAAGCAAAGGCATGCATCAAATATATACTAGCAAAGGAGTAAAGTAAAAGCGCTAGCATACCTACTTGCAATGTCTAAATAGGATTCTCTACTAGTAAAGTGCTGCCATGACATCTGCGATGTCGAGGAAGTAGTGGTACTAGTCTCCGTTAGTTGGTGTAGTCGTACACCGGGTAATCGCGCGAGCGACGGCGGCATGGCTACGGTAACGCGAGAGCAATGTTGACTGGTACGGATAGCGGAGCTGACGCTGCAAATTTGCTGGGTTGCTGCTGCTGCTGTGGTGAAATGATCTATTACGGAGCACAACCGCACTCATGCCCGACATCCCCTGCAATGCTGCTGATGAAGCCATAGCAAGAGCACAATGCTGAGCCCCGCACAACCGTTTATTGCTGTAAACGGAGATGCTCAAGTAAGTTTTATAGTCAGACTAGTGTGGTGGTGAACTAAAATGATTAGTTATACAACTGCCAACTCCTATCCACTCCAACTGTACCACCATGATTAGCTACGAAAAGAAGCTTGGTAACTAGTGGCAAGCTAGGAGCGACTTGTCGACAGGGGCGAAGCTAGAGCAAATGGGTGGAGGGTGTACAACTTCATCATGAATATAGTAGCCCATATGATGGTCAAACGAATTGGATAACTAAGTCATAGTTTTTAACATCAAAATTCAACTTTAGTAATGACAATGAAATTTTGGTCAAAACATAAACAAACAGGTAGTGGCAAAGGCATTACAACTCACCATTTATAGGCTATAGCAAAGTGAAGACGACATTCATCACCTTAGTAGGTATTTAGCTAGTCAAAGTAGCGTCGTGGTGAAATCACAATCGTAGCTTTGCAACTGCCAACTTCTGTCCACGACCAACATGACTAGCTACGACAAAAGCTTGGTAAGAGCAAGTATTACGAGGGTGAATCAGCAAGCGACCGAGGATGTTGGCTTATTCCGATGTGGCGGAGGGAGAAAACTGGAGAGAGAACAAAGCCGCCGTCTTGTGAAAACTAGAGAGAGAACAAAGCGGGTGCATGCGGCGCATGGGGCATGGATTGGTTACTACCTCTGCCCCGTGCCCATACTATGGAATCAAATTAATTGGATGTCGGGCCTGCCACTACTGCAGATGAGGTGGCGCACGAGTTGCAGGCGAGCGAGCAATTTACTAGTCTTTGGCCTGGTTTAGATGGCAAATTTTTTGCCAAAAATTTGCTAGTTTTCAACTGTCTTTCCATCACATCACATTAAATACAACAAAAGACATATGTTGAGCGGTAAATGTAGGTAAAAAAAATAACTAATCACACAGTTCTGTTATGCGTCCGCGAGAAGAATCTTTTGAGCCTAGTTAGTCCATGATTAGACAATGTTTACCAAATAGAAACGAAAGTGCTACAAAAGTGCTACAGGAATTGTAACAGTGTTTTTTACTAATTTTTAGCAATCTAAACCAGGCCTTTGCTCTAAGAGGGTCCGCAATGAAAAGCTATCGACTTGATCAGCTGAGCTCGACGTGAGATGAATAAAAATAAGAAAGCAAGCTTTCACATGCAAACATAGAAAGTAGCGAGAGGGCAGAGACTCATGGTTTCGGGGAAGGGTGCGAGGTTGGCTTCGTATTGTGTCTTTCTTACAACATATTAACTTAATTCAGGTAAGAGATGTCTTTGTATGGGGTCTAAAGGCCTGCAGGAACGTTTACGGTCAAGTTCATGTATGCTGCTTTAATTAACAATGGGGTGAGAGTGTCACAAGATATTTGGAAGACAAAATTACCAATAAAAATAAAATTTTTATGTTGTATATCAAAAAGGTGTTGTTCTAACCAAAGATAACTTTGGCTAGGAGAAATTGGAATGGGGATAAAGCGATTGCTCTCTCGTCATCTTTCGAAACAATTCAACACCTATTTTTGATTGCTTCTATGCCAAATTTTTGTGGCTCTCAGTACATTTACTTTTGGTTTAACACGCTTCGAAAGTACAAATGACTTGTTCCACAATTGGTCTAAAGTGGGGAACAAAAAGTACAATGCATTGTTATTAACAGCAGCATCTGCACTTGTATGGGCAATTTGGTTAACAAGGAATGAAGTTGCTTTTTTGTGCATCTTGTTCGAGGAACTCATTGGCTATGTCGGTGGGCAAGCTTGCGCGGAATGAAGATCTTCGGGATCAACTAATCGCTGCGACACGTCACCTAGAAGTGTCGGCGTTATCTTTCTTCCGTTCCATTGGTTGGTCAGTCACAGAGACACGTTGGTTATGTTTAGCCAAAGTCTTCTATTTCCTTGTTTTACTGGTTTTGAGTGTGGCTGGAGGTTGTATCGTAAAAAAGCTGTTTTTGTTTTGAACTCTGTAATAATTGGTGCGATTACGGATGTATGAAGGCGGATTTTTATCCTTTATCTAAAAAAAAGCTACATGGGCTGTTTGGTTTGGAGGGACTAGACTTCTTTTAAGTTGGGACTAAATATTTAGTGGTTTGGAGGGACTAGACTTCTTTTAAGTTGGGTCCCTAACTGTTTGGTTTTATGGACTAGTCAAAGGACTAAAACTTATTAATGAACCGTGCACAGCTTGCTCGATGCTGTCGGCGTCCTCCGCCCTACCGACAAGCTCTTCGCAGAAGCGGCGGCACCGACGTCGTCGAGAGCACCACGGCGCCGCGGCCACGCGGCGAGTGGAGATGGCGCAACCCACGCTGCGTCTCACCCTGGATTTCCTCACGCAGGGACGGGGGCACCCGCAGCGGCCAGGGTGTTGGCATTTGTTAAGTGCTAAAAGAATATGAAGGATTACGCAAGCGCACGGAACACCTACCATTGTAGCTTTTTCCTAGGATGAGTATTCTAGAGTATCGTATCCACATGGAAGCTTTGGCTAAACAATTCTAATAAGTCACAGATCATGTACCCACTAACTTAGCAAACCACTAGACTATAGTGAGGGGTAATTGTTAAAGGATAAGTAAATATCAAAGCATAAAATAATAACCTACCTAAGATATCAAAAGAATATCTAAATTAATCAAGAGGTCAAAGGGAGAGATCAAGTTTCCTAGATACTTCTCTATTACTTAGGTTCTATGATAGCAATTACACTAATGCACTTTGGAGCAAGCAGTTCCTTTCCAACTCTCGAGAAATTTGGGAAAAAGATAGTTGGGAGAAGGCCGCCAAAAGCTCTACGAAACACCAATCGAGCGGGGTGGAATACAAAGGCCTTACGAGTTTGTCACCCACAGGGGGCTACCACAACTATCCGCGTGGGATTGGCGCAACCTCGGGTAACCTATAGCCTAGACACCAAGTCTACACTATCGATTACTACTCTAGCTACCATGAATAACTAGAGTCCTCAATACTGGCGGAGATCCCATGCAATAGCATAACAACTATACTTAACCATATATGAAAGGCATGGAAGTGAATAGAGAAGATAAATATATGAATCATAAGTCTTGTAGAGAAGATACAAAGACATACCATACTCGAAAACATCTCGAGCAGGAGCATAGCTCCACTCTCCTTTACTCTTGATTAGATCTAATTTAGATCTAATCTAGTTCTAATTACATGGCTAATCTACTTCTAATTACATGGCTAATCTACTTCTAATCTACTTCTATTTCACTAATCCCGAGAGAGGTTATTCTTACATTGGGACACCTCTACAACCGAGAGATAATGAATAGAATGAGATAGAATGAATTAGGGGTTTAGCCACGGGGTCGGGGGTCTTCTTATATAGGCCTTGGCGATGAACGATAGCCCTTGGATCAAAACCGACCTCCAATAGCGGTGTAGATACAACCTCAAGGTCGGTGGTAAACCGACATAAAAAGATGAACTTTGATTGGTACATTTATAGCCTGGCGGCCGCCGTAAGGCCTGGCGGCCGCCAGGCCCCCGTGGCACAATGGGCTCAAATTTGGTGGTGCGTAGATCTCGTCGATAGCTTTTTAATGACCGGTATTTTTGCGAGGAAACGGAGTCCAGGATGAGAAAGTTATGACCGTTTTAGTGAACTACGCTCGCGCAAGCGATATCTTTTTGATTCTAGACTCGAATATAGCGAACAATATATCCGTTTCGATCGTCTCGACGAGCTCTTTGCAATGGTACTATCTTGGAATATGTTTTTTAACATGTGTATGCTTCATATGTCTTGCAAACTCTGGGCTTTTTACGTTTTAGTCCCCGAAAATATACAAATCACCAAAACTTGTGGAACTATGTTAGTCAAGCCCCTAGTCTATGTTGATATTCATTTTATGACCTTATTTTATGTTTAGTTGACTAGTGAAATTATGCTATAATAAGTGTCAACAAGCTCCCCCAAAGCTTACCCTTTGCTAGTCCCTAGCAAAGCCAAACTTAGCAATGGATCGGGGAGTTGCCGCAACGCTTTCACACCTCAAAAGTACACATGCTTTCAAACAAAATTTCTCTCTAAATAAGAATAAATTTGCTCAAATCAACTTACCCATATTACCTTTAACCATGGAGCTTATAGCCATTTCTTTGATCTTGGGCAATTGAAAGATAGAACAATCAAGTCAAACACCTTATCTCAAACTCTTTGTTCAACTGTCATTCCGAGTGTTTGCAAGTTTTCAAAATAAAACTCAAAGTTTCTTGTATGACTCTCTCAAGTCTCTCATTTGTGGTATTTGTGGATCCTCACTTAGGCAATAATGTTGTGTAGCCTTTCTCTCATAATATGTGGTATTTTTTGGAATAAGGCAAGAGGGACACTATGCCTTCTTCTCTCTCACCCTATATCGAGGTTTATATCTGGAGCTCTCATAGGTAGGAGAAAACTAAATTTACTTACTAAGCATATATTGTTAATTCAAGCAATGGATCCAAAGTCACGAGTCACACCGATCAAGTGATGCATGTGTATGGTGGAAAGAATATAGTGGATATGGTAGGGAATATGGTAAGGTGTATGGAATAAATGAGGGAAAGCCTAATTCTACTTTTGCTCCTTGAGGAATCATCTCTCTCTTGGATTCTCAAGACTTTATGAGAACTTGGGTTGTATCTCTTTCTTTTTCTTTATTTTTTCTTTTTATGGAGAGGCGAGCATCTAAGTACTCATTGTTTTCAAATGGACACTTGTCCATCTTTTTAACTCTCCTTTATTCTTTTTTTTTTTTCTTAGGGAGGTAGGCTCTACTGCGCCCATAGGACACTTGTCCATTTTTTATCTCCCTTTTTCTCTTCTTTTTTTTTTTTAATCTAAAACCCAAATCTCTTTTTGAAATAACCTTTGAGAGATAGACAAATGTTATGGAGCTTCAGTAAGATATTGACTAGAAATGTGTAAGTGGATGGGTATAAGGAATATTTTTTGGTTGTTCTCTCCCAGGATAGGAGTAGAACATTTTTAGTGGATATTTGATGGATGCTTTGTGGATGTGTACTTCAGGGGGTAGAAGTAGCATAAATGCAAGTGGGGGTAGAGTGTTGTGGAATAGAGTGTGGTGGAGTGTGCATGATCAGCATGAAAAGTTTCTAAGGGTCGACAAAGATTGAACAAACTCAATGCAAAGCAAGCGACTATATATATATATATATATATATATATATATACATGGTGGCGTGCCCTAAAAGAGGCACCATCCTGGGACATCTGTCTTCATGGTCATCCTCAGCAGGGTCTTCAATTATCATCTTGTACTGTTGTATGAAAGTGACATCGCCTTCAAATGCGAGCTCGAGGGTCTTCAATAATTGATGTCAAGCATGCATGGATAGCGACGCTCGTTGTGACTTCACCCAGAGCATAATATATATATATATATATATATATATACGCTGGGTCGCTGTGCCGCACCAGGCTGCCGACCAAGCTGTGTCCGGAGCGCCTGAATCCATGCGCATGCACCCATTATTAGAGTCATTATTAGAGGACCGGGCTCATTATTAGGAATTAATGACCCGTGACCCAAATTAGGCTTATATATATATACGTGCCGTGAGAAATCGGTGACCAGGTTTAATTGTGGCCCGTGGCCGGAGGAGTAGATACAGATCGCAGATTGTACGGCCCTCGCGGCTTGCCTCCTTTGTGCGGCATCGTCGGCGACGCTGGCCTCCGCCGGTGCCAGAGGTTGACGGAGCTCGGGGCCCTGCGACCGGACGTCGGGACAGTGGGAGGTGCAGATGCCCGGCTGCCCGCGCTGACAGCACCCTGGCAGCGACGGTCTCCTCGTCGGCACCCCTCGGTGCTATCGTGATGACGGCAAGCTCGCCCACGCTGTTCATGTGGCGCTCAGCGACGACGGCTAGCTGCGGCGTCGCCATTCCTCCCATCAACGGACACGACCAGCGACGGGAATCTACGCCGTCACTCTTCCCCGGTCCGGCAGCCCCTGCACCCGGACGATAGCGACTGGTGCTCTCATGCACCCATTGCTTGACGGTACACGTGGGATCCTGCGGCATCCCCTCCACCGTTATCGTTGCTCAGGCGAGGGGCCACGACTGGGCTGGCTCGGCAAGAACGGCGCTGCTGAGATGCTGGCCGATGGCAGGACCTCTCCGTCTGCATCCTTCCCCGGCACAGACCTCTGTCTGCATGTCTGCATGCATTCTTGTTCTTTGTCAGCGTCATTCTCGATCGTAACAGAAACATGTGGATTTTCTTACGATGAAATGGCAAGTACGCGTATGGTGGTTACTGTAATATGTAATTCTTTAGCTATGTGTTATACTAGTCGTAATTGTTTCTTTCAAACCTCAGGAGCCCAAATAGTAACTTCTTGCAATAGCCAACCGAAATATCCTAACTATTTTGATAGTAAAATGATCTCGATATTATAGTAACTGGTAGAAACCCCGCATTGACATAGTTTTTGGTCAATTCCTATCCTAATTACCATAACTTCATTATCGTAACTATTTTATCGTAAATAATCTGAATGTTATAGTAACCAGATAAGAGAAACCATTTTGACGTCAATTTTGTGGTAAATTCCCATGCCAATTATATGAACAAGATCATTTGCGTGTGCCTAGAACATTCACTTGCTAATTATAGTAACCTAGAACATTTGTGTGCTAACTATAGTAACTAGAATTTTTTTACTATTTTTGCGTGCGGATGGAACATTTGCATCCTAATTATAGTAACTAGACTAGATTATATTTACTACTATTTTTCGTGGTATATTCAACATTATCGTGACTAGAACAACGACATGCGGCTGGACAAATTAATTAATGCTCACAATATATTCTTTTTGTAAACTTGCATGCGCAAATGTTGCTGCGTTGTTCACGAAATTGCAGCTCATGCAATGGGCACCTGATTCTCGTAATTATCTAGCGTCATTAATTACCTGCAGCGTTGACCCGTTTGCTTGCAGCTGGACAATAAAAGCAGTAACGCTATGGGGCTGGCCGGCTGGATCGGACGAGCTATCACGGTGCGGTCAGGTGGCCTGGCTACAGAATATCAGATTCTGTAGCTAGCTTACAGACTATACTCTATATATATATATATATATATATATATATATATATATATATATATATATATATATGTCAAAGGGTTTTCCTAATCTAGGGAGCATGTATATATATAGCTGTGGTAGAAGGTTCAACACTCTTGTCACACAGGAACTTATCATGTGCACTTTAATTTTTAAAAGATAAATCTCCGTAAATCTAATATCACTAGGAGTAAGATAAATAGCATTTCGAGACTCTCATATATCATATCCGTCAATTACCTAGACTTTAGAGCAAGCATTTGCTACCCACAGTTTTGAGGTTGAGCAAATCTCAAGTCAAAGCGATTTGCATTAAAAGCTCGAGAGAAATTAAGCTTGAAAGGTAGATACTTGAAAAGAATTACGACGGAGCAACTATTCATCATCTCCAAGGCTAGAGATTATCTTCAGAGTTTATTTTATTACCACACTTTAATAAAGACTCTTTAATAAAGACTAGATAGACACTTTTTATTTGGTTTTCTTAGTTATGCATCTTTTTATATCTTTCTAATAAAGCAAACAAATCTAGCTAAAATTAAATAAGGTATAAGAATACTTATCGGATACATGGGGGTTGCCCTCCCCAAGCTAGATGTTGACATAGTGTCGGCGTTTCGAGGCGGTGGGTGCCTCGGGTGCGGCAATAAAGAATTTATAAGCCGTGTGCCCCCTCCCTCGATGGCGTGGCGCAAGATGGACGGGGGACGCAACGGTTTATCCTGGTTTGAGCCAACGGGGCCCTACGCCCAGCGAGGGGGTGTGTCCTGCTCGTGTTACCTCGCGCCAAAGGTGAGTCCGCAAGGGGGTTACAGCATGCCGCTGGGGAGAGACGCTGGTCTCAAGCCCCACGATCGTGGTTATGGTGGTGGTGGTGTGCGTTTCCTCCGCGGTGAACCGGAGTTGAGCGGGCTCGAATCGAATCAATCGAATCCTCCCTCTCCCCTCTCTAATGAGGCATTACTCCCCTTTTATAGGAGAAGGAGAGAGATAATGTTTACACGGTGGACGCCTAGGTGGCTAATTCCCAGGCTACACCGCTTGCACAAGCTTAGGAGGGTTGGGCCGGGCTTGGATGTTGCTTGACAAGACACGCGGCCCCGATCCGATGGTGGGACGTGCCGCCCGGGCGCCCCCGAGGGTCCCGTGAGGCGTCCCTCCGCGATCCCGCATGGCGAGGGCGGTCCCGCAGGTTGCCGGGCTATGCGTGTCAAGTGCCCGAGGGTCTGGCCCAACGTGGCGTTTTTGACGGTGCTCGGGAAATGAACGGTGTCATTTTGGTTTCCCCGTGCCGGGTGGTGTAACATGCCACCGGGTTCGCCTTTGGCGCCCCATCGGCCGGATTGGGGAGACGATTCGGCAGTTCGACGGACGGGCGTAATCGATGGCACCGGCGCCCGCCGCCGAGGCGACGGCATTGAATGCGGCGGTTTCCCTTCTCCCGGACGGAATCCCTCCCACGCCCGAGGGTCGGCGACCTAGGCGGGCTGGATTGGGCTGCCCTCACCCGAGGATGGAGAGTGGTCTCCCCGGCGAGGCGGAGTTTTGCGCCCAAGGGTGGTGAGCTAGGCCACCCCCGGACGGAAGCGGAGATTTCTCCAGGGCTGGTGAGCTAGGCCTCGGGGACGAATCGGAGATGCGTGGTCGAGTCCGAGCCATGGTTTGGGCTACAGCTGCCGACGTGGAACGCCATGGTTCGTTGTTTGGCGGAGGTCCTTGACCTTGTCCGCCGTGGAGCGTGATGAGCTCTTTACGCCGTGGTGACTCCATTTGGGCCGCTTTGTGGGCGTCCATCTGTAGGCGATTTCGTCGTTATGTGAGCGTCGTGGCCAATGAGCCTGGTCCATCGTCCGTCGGGCCGTCCCTCCGCGGCGGGATGATAGCGGGCTAGGTTTTCTGGGCCTTGGCGGGCGGCAGATTCTCATAGTTTGGAGAATGTCACCGAGGGGCCCAATATTTGGGTCCCCGACGGTAGCCCCCCGGCGAGTGAGGACTCGCCTGGGGGTTCCGCCGTTCCGTCGCCTTGTTGTTTTCGGGGTGGTTGCCGTCTACAAGGGGGTGCGCTTGGATTTCCGTTGGTGTAACCCGAGGCCTCGAATGGAATGGCGGATTCTTCGAGGTCTTTTTATGTCTCGCACGCTGGCAAGACTGAAAGCTTGACTCTTAAATTGCGCTTGTTTGTGCGGAGCGTGTTTGTTTTTGCGTGGGCGGCCCGAGGCCCAGCTTATGTAATGCAAGGTCGACCCGAGGCCTCCTCGACTTTGATCCATACGGCTCCCTGTCGCCTCCCGAAAGGGGGAGGAGGGGAGACACGTCACAATGCCCTGTAAGCCGAATGTGTCGTGCTCCGGTGAGCGTTGTAGCGGGTCTGTTTAAGCGGGGTGCCCGTGCCCTTGCCGGAGCAAGGGTCGGCTATGTGATCCAGGATTCACCCCATGAGAACCTGCGGACCGCTTAGCAGATCCCGGGTTTGGGCGGATTAACCCCCGAGGGCCTGTATGGGCCTCCCACGGATGGGACATCTCTATAAGTAGCACCCGCGGGCCTTAAACACGTCAGAAATCCAGAGCCCAGGGGCCCCGCATAGCTGGTTGTGCATTTCCCCCCGGCCCCCTGCTCGGTTATCTTGAGGCGATCAGAAACCCTCATGGGCCCAGCCTGCAACCTCTGGAACGTAGGGTGTGTCGCCCGAGGCTCGTTTGTTTTCGCGGGCGGGAACCGTCAACGGGATGATTTTTTGCCCCTCGTGGTCGGGCGCCTGCTGGATATGGGTGGCCGGACGGTTTTTACCCTCGACTGGAAGACCAGGCGTCTAGTCGCCACGCCACAGGTGGCGCGACTGTTGCGTCTGATGGGACGCGGCCTTACGTCTTCTTGTCGGGAGCGGATCGAGGGCTCCGTCAAGGTGCGATACGCGCTTCTCGACGGTTCCACCGCTGCTTTGGCCGTTGGATGAGCAGTTCTCCGTTCCATCATGGGCCGCCCATTCCGAGAGTCGGTTCGATTGCCCAGGCCGGCGGTTTGCCTTCCCTTCCCTATAAATATGGGGGCGGTGTGATAGTTGCTCCCTTGCTCTTTTGCCATCGCCTTCTTGCCTTCTTTGCTGCAGCAATCGGGAGATAGAGATAGTGTGGGAGAGATTAAGGGAGAGATTCACTTGCCTTGCGCCGTGTGATCGGGGTTGCTAGCGGTTGCCACCCTTCGCCTCCCTTTCATCCATAGGCATATCGCCAGCGGTGACAGCGTGAGGGAGGTGCTCGATGCTAAGCCGTGGCCGAGGACGACGGCGACGAAGGAGAAGCTCCAGCGTCTCGTCGATGAAGGGCTTCTTCGGCCCCCCGCACCGATGAAGCGCGGCCGGAGTGGATTGCTCCGGATTGGACCGAGGAGGAGCCTAACCCTCCCGATGGCTACGTGGTGAGCATGATGGATCTTCACCGCTGCTTCGGTATGCCGGCAGCCGTTCATTCGGGCGATCCTCCACTACTATGAAATCGAGCTTCATCACCCCGCCCCGAACTCGATCTCCCAAAGCCGCCATCTGGCGTCACCCTTTGTGAGGGATTCACGGGGGATCGAGCCGCATTGGGACCTCTCGGGTTGTGGTTCTTCAAGGCGGACCTTACCACCGCCTCGGTTGCGCAGGGTCCAGGCCAACCGCTGCGGTTGGAGGCTGTGCGCTCCAAGTCCGCTCCGGCGCATTCGGGCCGAACCGAGCTGATGGGTACATCGTCTCCAAGCTCACCTCCTCCAACAAGGGTTGGCAAGATCGGTGGTTCTACCTCCGCTTAGCAGCGAAGCAGCTTCCGTGTACACGGGCGTGTCCTCAAGCATCGCCCTCGAAGTGGAACTGGGTCCCCCTCGGAGGATCATCATCGGTTGGAGGGCCTAAGGCGTGCGGTCCTGCGGCTCAGGAAGGACGTGAATCTTTGCTGCGTGGTCGCCCGCTTTCCATCGGCGTCGGGTGTTGCCGTTGATGGCTCGCCCCTTTGCTCATGTGCAAGATGACCCCCGAGGCCGCCGGTCTTGGTGCGTGCCGGATGTCAGGCCTTACGCTTTCCACCGATGGCGGCTAAGAGGGTGAGGGATGCGTTGGGGTCCAACACCCGACACGTATATCGAGATCCCCATGCGCGCCCGGCCGAGGGTATATCTCCCGGTAAGTGCTTCTTGACTTCGGTGTCCTTGCATTGCTTTGGTGCATTGTCGCCATGGCAGTTCTCACTCTTTCTTCCTGCAGGGCCGATCGGATTACCGCGACTCCCCTCCGCTTGTCCGGCATTGGATGCCGTCGCCGGGCGGTGAACCAGCGCTCGGAACGAAGCTGCAGCGGGCGCGGGCGTTGAAGAAGGAGGAGAAGCAAAGAAGAGAAACGTGGCTCGCGAAGCGTCGGGCCGAGCAGCAGAGGCGGGGCGGTCACCTGACACCTCGACCACGAAGTGACGGTCCGGGAGGACCAGTCGCGCGGAACTTCGCCGGATGGCGACATGGCGGCTCGGATGGACCGAGCCATGGGGCTCCAGGCGGAGTCAGGGGCTTCGTTACGAGCCCGAGCATGAGCCTGAGGCGTCGGGGACTGGCTGACACCCGGCGCCCGGGGCTCTTCGGCGAAGTCCTCGTGACCATTGGCGTTGGCTGGCGTAGGCACCTCGGCGTCCGCAGGTGAGGCCCGAAGGGAGGAGTCGGCGCCACATGCCGCGGGTACCCCGGCGCGCAAGCACGGTTCGGGGGACGAGCCGGCGACCCCTCGTCCCCAATCCCAGCCTCCGATGCGCACGAATCGTCGTAGGCGGGACGGCTCGCTAGCGTCAGTCGCGGCGCTAGGTCGCAGCCTTCCCGAAGCCTGCGTCGGCGCAGGGCGATCCCTCGAAAGCGCGTGAGTTTCCTTTCGCCTTTGCAACCTTGATTTTCTTCCGGCATATGATTGCTTTGTCCCGACACGTTCTTGACTTCGAGAAACGGGGGCCCGCTTCGTTGGCTACGCACCCCAAGAAGGCCTTGAAGGCTAGCGTTTCGGCCTGGCGGCCTGAGCCGAGGGTCGCCCGGCCAAGATGTCGTCTCTGCCTTCGTCGAATCCTCCCGTGGCGCCCAGCCCCGAGCCCAGTGGGTTCGACCCGAGCCGCTGCCGAGGCCACCCCCGAGGTGGTGCAGGCCCCTCGGTGGCGATGGGGGGCCGCCACCCGCCCGGCGGTGGTCGACACGGAGAGCTCTCGGGCTGCGGGCCCATGGGCCACCTCGGCTGGCGAGCAGATGGCGCCATTCGAAGGGGTCGTGGCCGCCGCGCCCATCCCGAGGAGGCGGTCCCCTTGTTCGGGAGTTCTCGCAAGAGGAGCTCTTCATGGCGGCGGAGACGCGCAAGTCTCCGCTTGCTGACCCTCGCTGATCCGGGGGTTCACGAGGCCGTACAACCCCAACTTCCCGCTGCTCCACGTGTAGGGTTCGAGGCAGCCCCTAGGCGCGTCGTCTTCGGCCATGACGAGGACGGTGCCTGTGGTCAGCTCCGGGCCCCCCTGGACTCTATTGGTCGGGTTCCCGGAGCTGCTGGAGTTGCCGGTGGGGAGATGTATCCCTCTGAGCCGACTGAGGGCGTCCGCCTTGACCTTGGGAAATGGCACGGGGCCCTCTTTACGTGATTGGTCGATGATCGTCGAGGTCCTTGGGTGGAGGAACCCACGAGCAGATCTGTCAGTGGGCCGCCGAGGGCCTAGCGAGGATCGGGAGCACCATAACCGGCCGTCTCGCGGGAAGTCGACGCAAGTATCTTGACGGCCATCCCTCTGCCGCATGTCCTTGTGCTTGCGCCTTGATGAGTAGTATTGTCCGCGGACTCTCCGCCGCCGCCCGAGAAGTCCGAGCTCCTTCGCCGGAACGTCCTGAACTTCTGGAATGCCCTTGGTCAAACTCGGGTGAAGTTGATCGAGGCCTGTGAGCGAGACCTCCCGCTTGCTGCCCTCGCCGAGGAAAGGGGAGTCCCAACGGCGACCCCGGAGGCCGAGCTTGTCAAGGCCAGGTCCGAGGCCGAAAGATGGCAGCTGACATGGCTCAGATGAGCCATGATTTTGAAGAGGCTCGATCTAGTCCTCCAGTCCCTGAAGGAGGCCATGGCATGAGGCAGGACCGGTCCGGGGAGGAGGCGACAAGCGGCGCGGAGATGTGCGACGCTTGAACACTCCGCATCGGGCGAGTTGGTGTCCGAGGGCAAGACCCTCGGGTGAAGGAGAAGGAGGAGCTCCGCAAGTCCAAGTCGCCGATGAGCACGGGGCGCCATGCTGGGCTGGCAGCTGAAGTGCCAAGGTGCGTCCTTCTTCCTTAGTGAGCTTTTGCCTTCAATCGCCTTGTTTTGCTAACTGCCATCTTTGAGCACCACTTCGTGAGGCGAGAAGGTCCGACCGAGGCCGTGGAACAACGCCGCCACGCCGGGGCCAGGGCTGGAGCAGAGCAGAAGTCATACCGGGAGCTGGAGGAGGCCTTGTCTGGCTTCGTCCGCCGCTTTGGGGCGGACAACCTAGAGGCTGGCCCACCACTTTCCCCGTCCTTCGAGCCGTGGGTGGCTATCGCCAGTCGAGCTCGCACGCCTTCCGGAACAGCATTTGGACATGTATGGCGGTGGTCTGCTCCCACTTCCGATGGAGCCCAACGCTGGACGGTGTCGCGAAGGAGGGCTTCTTCCTTGGTTCCGACGGCGAGGAGGAAGTTGATCCCGCCGAGAGGGATGCGCCTGATGCCGCCAAGACCCAAAGTCTATATAACTTTGTGGACGGCGCCCAGCGACCCGCGTTGGCCTCCCTCGAGGACGGATGAAGTGTCCCCGTACTCCCCCCATAGAGTCAACCTATGAGGCGGACGGAGATGGTGGGCCTTGATCCACCGATCTGCCGAGGGTCCGACGCCTCCCTCAGGGGGAAGCCGCCGAGGGTGTTGCTTCTTGCCGAAGCCTCCTCGTCGGCCGGCTTTGAGGCGCAAGTGGATGAAGCCCTCCCCGCCCCTGACCCTCTCCTTGTATGAAAAAATTGGAGCTTGTGAGATGGATGTATATAAACACTTGGCGCCGCCCGAGGTCTATGGCCTTGGCGGGTGCATTTATGTTTATGTTTGCGTTTCCCGAATTTGTTCGTTTATTGTGTGGCCGGGTCTCTTGCTTTCTCTCTTTCGCGAGATGGTAACCGTGGGCGCCATCAGGGCGGATCCCATACGGATGCCACTAGGGGCGATCCGTTTGCCTCGGGTTTTACCTTGCTTTGGATTTGTGCGTGCGCGACTTCACCAGAACTTAAATGATTGTTTTGAGAATGCGCAAGAAAAACTTTTTTCTTTCAAAAAAAAAGTTTTGAAAAAAAGAAGGGGGAGGGTCCCCGAGGGGGTCCCCCATGTAGCCCCGAGGGAGTTTTAGTCTTGTGCTGGACGAGGCTAAGACTCCCTTAAAGGTTTACACGAAGCACTTTTTTCGTAAAAGATGTAGATCTTTTTATTGAGTGAAAAAAACACCGATGTTTGACTTCTAGCGGAATTTAAGGGTAGAAGCGACGTAATTTGTTCTATGTTCGGGGCGTTGGAGTAGACTTCGCCCTTTCTCGCTGTTCTTCAACTTGTAGGTTCCGGGCCTTAATATTTCAGCGATGAAATAAGGCCCTTCCTGTGGTGGCGTGAGTTTGTGACGCTCTTTGTTGTCTGTCTTCGGCTGAGCACGGGGTCATTGACTTGGAACTCCCGGGGCTTCAGCCGCTTGGCGTGATACTTGCGCAGAGCTTGTTGGTATCTCGCTGAGTGCAGGAGCGCAACGCCTTCGGCTTCATCAACTTGGTCAATGGAGTCCTGCCTCGCCTGCTGGTTGCCCCTTCTCTCAGTGTAGGCTCCGCAGCCTTTGGGGACCTATATATTCACGTTCACGTGGCAAGACGCCTCGGCCCCATAGGACTAGAAAGAATGGGGTGAATCCCGTGGCTCGGCTTTTGCGTTGTTCGAAGGCTCCATAGAACCGACGGCAGCTCTTGGTACCATCTTTTCCCGTATTGGTTCAGCTGATTGAAGATCCTCGGCTTGAGCCCTTGCGGGGATCATGCCGCTGGCACGCTTCCATTTGACGTTGTGGTCTTCGGGTGAGCTACGGCCGAGGTATCCACTCGGATGCCATAGTCGTCGCGAAAAGTCGAGGAACTTCTTCCCCACGAAGTTGGTTCCGTTGTCTGTGATGATGGAGTTCGGGACTCAAAAGCGGGAAATGATATTCGTAAAAAATTTCACCGTTTCCTCTGTGTGAGGATTCACCCGCGGCTCGGGCTTGATCCATTTGGAGAACTTGTCAATGGCGACTAGGACGTGAGTGTGTCCCTCCGGGCGCTGGGGGGGGCCCAATCATGTCCGAGAGTCCCCACACTGCAAATGGCCACATAAGGTATGGTTTTGCGGTGCTTGGCCGGGAGGTGGCGTCTGGCGTAGAATTGGCATTCTTGCAGTACGCCTGACTTGGTTCGGCGTCTCGCACAGCCGGGGCAGTAAAAGTCTTAGAAGACTTTACCGAATAGGGTCCTCGGGCGGCGTGTGACCGCATTCCGCGGTGGGTGTTAACGAGCAATTCTTGGCCTTCAGGTAGGGGTGCGCTCATGTATACTCCCGAGCTCCTCTCTTGTAAGAGTTCCCCTTTCTCTCCAATCGGTGTGAAGGACTTCGCCCTTCGGGCTAGCTGGCGAGCCTCGGTCTTGTCCTCGGGTAGCTCTCCTCGGGTGAGGTACTCCATCAGCCCGGTTTTCTCCCGATCGGGGCCCGGGTGGGCCGCCATAGCCCGGGTGTGGCGCTTTGTGTGCCGCCCTCGTGAGCCCCGAGGTACTTCCAGGGGGTGTGACCGAGGGGTTTATTGAGGTCTCGGGTGAGGACGTTCGGGGGAGCGGTACCTCGGGTTGCTGCGACCCCGGCGGGTTCATCCGTTTTGCGCGTCTCGTATGTTGTACTCAAGCCCATGGAACTTTTCCTCAATTTGCACACTTCGGGCAATACGCCTCCATCTTCGGGTCGTGGCACCGAGGGCCTTCATGACTTGGTCGATGACCAGCTGCGAATCCCTGGTTTCCAACCGTGGGATTCAGGGTCCGCCCATGATCCAGGAGACCGTTGACCAGTGCCTCGTATTCTGCAAAACGTTGTTGGAAGCGAGGAGAAAATCTGCACCGGATGGCATACCTGCCGTGTGAACCCGAAGGGGTGAGGATGAAGAGCAAACCAGCCCCCCTTTGCCTTCATCATGGATCCATCGAAATACATGGTCCTTACTTCGGCTGGATGGGTGCGGGGGTAGGCTGGGTATCGGTCCATTCGGCCACAAAGTCGGCTAGGACACGGGATTTGATCGCCTTGCAGCGAGGGGAATGATATAGTTTAAGCCCATGAGCTCCACCGCCCACTTCGCCACTCTTCCCGTGGCCTCTCGGTTTTGGAGCATCTCCCCGGGGAACGAGGGATACCCACGGCAACTGGGTGCGAGAGAAAGTAGTGGCGAAGTTTTCTTCGTGTCGATGCGATGGCGTACAATAGCTTGTGCATGCGCAAATACCTCGTCTTGGTGTCGGAAAGCACTTCAATGATGAAGTAAACGGGGCGTTGTATTGGCAGCACGTGTGCCCTCTTCCCGACGCTCCCACTACGACCACCGCGCTGACCACCCTGGGTAGTGGCGGTGACATATAAGCGGCGAGGTTTCTCCTGGGTTTGGCGGTACTAGGACGGTGGGTTTTTATGGGGGAGCTTCTTGAGGTTCTTGGGGGCCTCTTCGGCCTCGGGGGTCAGCAAAGCGCTCGGACTTGCGAAGGGCGGTAGAGGCAAGCCCTCCCCGAGGCGTGAGATGAACCCGCCGCTTAATGAAGCCAGGCAGCCCATGACCTTCTGTACTCCCTTGAGATCTTGGATCGGACCCATCTTGGTGATGGCGTCAACCTTGGTTGGGTTTGCTTCAATGCCTCGTTGAGAGATGATAAAACCCGGCGAGCATCTTTCTGGGACCCCCGAATCGCATTTTGGGGTTGAGCTTGACTCCCTTCTTGTTTAGGCACTCAAAGGTTTCCCCGAGGTCACCCACGAGGGTCCGACGTTTTCTTGGATTTGACCACTATGTCGCCGACGACGGGCCTCCACGATCCTTCCAATGAGTTCCCCGAAGATGATTTGCATGCACCGCTGGTATGTTGCCCCAGCGTTCCCTCGGCCCGAAGGGCATGGTGAGGTAGCAATACATCCCGAAGGGTGTTATGAACGAGGTCGCGAGCTGGTCGGACTCTTTCATTTTTTTGATCTTTTTTTTTTTTGATAACCGGAAATACGCGTCAAGAAAGGACAACGTTTCACATCCCGCAGTGGAGTCGACAATTTGGTCGATTCGAGGGCAAAGAAGGAACTTTCGGACATGCTTTGTTGAGACTAGTGTAGTCCCACACATCCGCCATTTCCCATTCTTTTCTCTACTAATACGGGATTAGCTAACCACTTTCGGGGTGGAATACTTCTTTTATGAATCCGGCCTCCGGTATTTTGTGGATCTCCTCGCCGATGATCTTCCGCTTGGCGTCATCAAAACGGTGCAAAGCGCTGCATGACTGGCTTTTGAGCCCGGCCGGATGTCTAGGGAGTGCTCGAGACATCCCTCGGTATGCCCGGCATGTTCGAGGGTCCCCACATAAACGTCTTGGCATTCGCGCGGAGGAAGTCGGCGAGCACGGCTTCCTATTTCGGATCCAGGTCGAGCTGATGGTCAGCGGCTTCTCCTTCGGGTTCTTGGGATCGAGTGGGATCTTTTTGGTGCGGGAGGTCCAACTCATGCGGCTCTTGGCCTCATGCTCGATGCGTGATTTCGTCAAAGCTTCTCTTCGCATCGGCGATGAGTGCCTCGGCAACGGCGAGTGCCTCGGCATACTCCACGCTCTCCACGTCGCACTCGTATGCATGATGGTGCGGGCCCGGTCGTGATGACACCCGCCGCCGGCATCTTGAGCTTGAGTGCGTGTAGTTCGGGGACGACCATGAACTTGGCGTAGCAGGGCCGCCCGAGGAGTGCGTGGTAAGTACCGCGGACCCCAAGGATCTCAAATGTGAGAGTCTCTTGCACGAAGTTCGAGGGGTCACCGAAGCAAACCGTAAGTCGATCTGCCCGAGGGGCTTTAGGCGCTTGCCGGGGGGCGGCGCTCATTGAATGCCGGCCCTCCGGGTGGATCTTGGACTTGTCTACCCCGAGGAGGGTCGGGTTTCTTCGTAGATGAGGTTGAGGCTGCTCCCTCCGTCCATTAGGACTTTGGTGAGCCGAGTGTTGGCGATGATGGGATCCACCACCAGTGGATAAGCCCCCGGGTTCGGGATGTGCTGGGGGTGATCCGACTGGTCGAAGGTGATGGCCTGGTCCGACCACTTGCGCAGCTTCGGGGTTGCCGGCTCCGTGGCATAGACCTCCCGACGCTCCTTCTTGCGCTGCCGCACGGACATGTTGCTGGTGCTGCCGCCGAAGATCATGAAGCAGTTATTCACCTTCGGGAACTCCTCGTTGCCCTTGGCGCCACCCTCGGGAGCCTCTTCCTCTTCACCCTCGGGGATGGCCTTGAGCTTGGCGAAATGTTGGCGTACCCTCTTGCACTCCCCGAGGGTATGCTTGACCGGGTAGCTATGGTTCTGGCATGGCTTCTTGAGCATGTCATCGAAGGTTTCTTGTGGCGGGGTCGGGGCCTTGCGATCGACCGCAGCCACCATGTCTTCATCGTCCGCTTGGGCGGCGTGGCCTGCCCTTGCGGCTCTTATCTTTCTTCTTTTTCTTCTTGCTCTCCCGAGGTTGCGATCCCTCGGGCTTCTCTTCCTTGCGCTTTCTCTTGCCAGAGCCCTGATTGAACAGAGCCCCGACAGCCTCCTCACCGCTGGCGAACTTGGTGGCGATGTCCATCGGCTTCGTTTGCCTCGGTGGGAGTCGGCCCCGACTTCTTCGCGAGGTCTCGGCAAGTGGTGCCGACCAAGAAGGCCCCGATGGCGTCCGAATCCGTCACATTAGGGAGCTCGGTCCGCTGCTTGAGAGCGCCGGATGTAGTCGCGCAAGGGATTCGTCGGTTTTTGTCGGCAGAGTTCGGAGAGATCCACGAGTTACCGGGCGTAGGTATGTGCTCTGGAGTTACCGCGGAAGGTTCTCACCAAGTCCGCCCAGTTTGATATGAGGTTGGGTGGAAGGTGTTCCAGCCAAGCTCTGGCAGACTCGGAGAGGTACAGGGGCAAATTTCTGATTATCACTTTGTCATCGTGTGCCCCTGCGAACTGGCATGCCAGCCGATAGTCGATCGGCCATACCCTCGGGACGAGTCTCTCGTGTACTTCTCGAGATGGCTCGGGGGCTGTGAAAGCGCGGGAGTGGTGCCCTCGATGTCCCACTACAGTGAAGGAGCCCTGAGGCCCGGGGCGGATCAGGGGAGTACCCTCGGTCCTCTCGACTGCCCTGTGCGCCTCGTCACGCTTGTCGTCCCCGAGGGCGAGCCACCGTCGTGTGGCCGCTGCCGTTCGATCTGTCCCTGAGGTCAGGGGCGCCTCGGTTGCGGTCGCGGTGCGGGTCTTCTATGCGTTCCCAGACTGGGCGGTTGCAACGGTTGTCGTCCAGGCGCTCCCGGACTGGCCTTGCCGGGGCTCGGCTCTGATCCGGGTGGACGGAGCCCTGCCGACTTCGCCCAGATTCCTCTCCGCCCGTGGCGTCACGGCCCGATCGGGGAAGCGGAACTCTACGCCTGTTTTGGCGCCTTGTCAAAGGAGTTGACGGAGGCCGGAGGCCTTCGCCTACCACCGGTAGTGGAGGGCTCGGGCATTTCTCGTACCCAGCATGGCGGCCACCGCCACGTTGAGGCTGTCTCTGTTGAACAGGGCCGCTATCGCGGGGATTGGAGGCACCCGGCGGTCGCCACGTCGCCGCCATTGTGAGCTTGAGGGTGCCCACGGGGCTGCTTCGCGTTGAGCTGCTGCTCTCGGATGTTACGCTCCGGTCGCCGGGTCGGGCAGATTCCGCCCGGATTCGTTCTGCAGATCTCGTAGCTGGGCGTTTTGGCGGCAGGTGCCGGCGCCGCTCTACGGATGGACCGGGGCGAAGCCGCGGTGGCTGGGCTCGTCGTGGCGATACGTCGCGTCATCGCCGGTTGGAGGCGTCGGTGAAGCGGCCATCGTGGCGGGACCTCGACATTGAAGCATTCCAGCGTGGGGTCATAGTACTCGTCTTCATCGTCGGTGCGGTCGCCGAACGTCTGGAAGAGGTTTCGATTCTCCGGACGGTAGAGCGAAGTCCCTCGGCTCCGGGACCGAACCCCGGTTGAACGGGGAGGGTGGCATGACGGGGGGTCGTCCCGCGTCCTCTGGAGGATGCGCTCCTCCGAGTGAATGTCCATGGGATAACGCTCCCGTGGAACGACGGGTGGTCTGGCTCGTGCTCTCCTGGCGAAGGCTTCGGCGAGGTTTCACGCGGCGGATTCACGGGACTCCCTCCCGGGATGGCCGGGGGCGGCCGTTTTTCGACGATTAGGGTTTCGAGGGCACCCTACCACGGTGGGTGGCGGGTAAGGTATTTCCGGGGCCTAGGGTTCCCGGGAGCCCTTCTGCGGTCGGCGCGAGGATACGTCGACGGATTGAATCCGTTGCTTGGACGCGCCTTGCTGGGCCGATGGAATCGCCTTCGCGGCGGCCGTGATGATGGGCTCGCCAGCGGTGGCGATCTTTTGCCCTCCCTTCTACCGGTACGTCGGGCAGAAGGATCATCTCGTAGTTGTGGTCGAGCGCCACAAATGCAGCGTTCGAAGAGCGGTGGTGTCCCGCGGGAGCTTCGTGCTCCGTGACGAGGGTGGAAACGAAGGCGGAAACGCCATGAGGGCTGATGGAGATGCGGTGCACACGGCGCCCCCTACCTGGCGCGCCAACTGTCGGCGTTTCGAGGCGGTGGGTGCCTCGGTGCCGGCAATAAAAAATTTATAAGCTTCGTGTGCCTCCTCCCTCGATGGCGTGGCGCAAGATGGACCGCGGGACGGCGGTTTATCCTGGTTGAGACCAGCGGGGCCCTCGTCCGGCGGGGGTGTGTCCTGCTCGTGTTACCTCGCGCTCAAGGTGAGGCCTGCAGTAGGGGGGTTTGAGGCGGTGACGCGGGGAGGGCGGGTCTCAAGCCCCCCGATCGTGGTTATGGTGGTGGTAGTGTGCGGTTTCCTCGTGTGAACTGGGGTTGAGGCGGGCTCGAATCGAGATATCCCCTCTAATGAGGCATTACTCCCCCCCTTACATAGGAGAAGGAGAGAGATAATGTTTACACCGGTGGACACCTAGGTGGCTAATTCCGAGGCTGCACCGATTTGCGTAATGCGCCCGCCCGGTGTTGGCTTTGGATATCAGCGGCGAAGACCGCAGCCCCGATCGATGGTGGTGTACGTGCCGTCCTCTGGCGCGCCAGGGGTCACGTGAGGCGTCCCTCACAATCCGGCAGCGGGGCCGGTCGAGAGGTCGGCTATCGTGTGTCGGGGTGCCAGTGCGGCCCATCGTGGCGTTTTATTGATGCTACGGAAAATGCACGATGTCATCCTGGTTTCCGTGCCGGGGTGGCGTAACATGTCACTGGTTCACTTTGCGTCCCATGTCAGTCGGATTGGGGAGGCGATTGCGATTCGATTTGGTGGCGTGTGATGGCTGGCGCCTCTCGCGCCGCGCGACCGCGTGAATGCGGCGGTTTCCCTTCCTCCGGACGGAACCTCCGCGCCCGAGGTCGGCGACCCTAAGGCAGGCCTAGTTGGGTACCTCACCGGGATGGATTTGGTCTCCCCTCGGGCGGCGAGATTTTGCGCCCAGGGGGTGGTGAGCTAGGCCGCCCTCGGACGAAGCGCGGATTTCTCCGGGGCTGGTGAGGCCCGGCCTCGGGGACAGAAACGGAGATGCGTGGTCGAGTCAGAGCCATGGTTTGGCTGCTGTCGGCGTGGAACGTCATGGTTCGTTGTTTTGCGGGAGGTCCTTGACCTTGTCCTGATGAGGCGTAATAAATAAGCTCTTTGCGTCGTGGTGATTCCATTTGGGCGCTTTGTGGCCGTCTGTAGGCACCATCTGCCAGGCCGATTCTGTCGTCGTGTGACGTCGTGGCTCCATGGCCTGGTCCATCGAATCCGTCGACCGTCCTCAGTCTTAGGGATGATAGCCGGGCTGGGTTTTCTTGGGCTTGGCGGGGTAGGCGAGGATTCTCACCGGAGTTTGGAGAATGTCTCGGGGGCCCAATATTTAGGTCCCCGACACAAGCCCTACCCCTATGAGCACCTTCGGGCCGGGCCGGCAACCGTCTTGAAGTTCGAAGTCACCACTGGCGCGCGTATCGAAATCTGTTTGGCGCTCTCGCTATCGCCAGGGGACGTCGCCTACCCATAATGCATGGCGCCGGAAAATCCTGAAATAAATCCGGGATAAAGTGTCGCCTGCAGCTGGTGGTTGAAGGGGGCTTAGAGCAAGGTTCAACGATCTTGGTATAACTTCTTTTTTTTTTTTGGAGTCGGTTGGGTTTGTGAGGTCCCTACCGATCTGAAAACTTATTGTTCCAAAATTGAAAAAGTATGATAGCATTTTTATTTGTTGTGGTAATATTATTTATAATGAGGTAAATAGGTTCAAAAGATTCGTCTCACAATGTATATCTTAATTTGTACAATTAGTTATTTTGTTTACCTATATTTCTTATTACTCAATGCATGTATCTTTTGATACATTTAATAATTGATGTGACGAAATTTTAGAATTTCAAATCAAACTCGGGTGATCTAAACACACCCTCAATAAAAGAACATTATATACGTAGATTACAGGCAGCTAAGGCGGATGCGAACATAACTTCATGGGACACACACACACATCACTTCAAGAATGGCCAATTCCTAAAGTTTGGGTATACTTCCTAAGTCTTCTTTTTTTTTTTTTTTATGATAGCCATCCATGTAAAAACGATAAGTATATTCTGTCCATGGGAAGTCAAAATTTTATATGTTTTAGCCATAAAAATAAAACAAAAGCATGTGTAGAAAGTATATTTGTATTTAAATTGATTTTTAGATGATGTTGATTTTTCTAGTAAGTGATAAAATAATATATAATAGAATTTTAAATTTAAAGCCTAGTTTGTATGACTTTTCTAGTCAAATACATTTATCATCCTAAGACGGGTAAAGTAAAGCAAAAACCAATAAGCTATTGTCCTCAACTTTTATTAAAAATGACTATAGTAATACCAATATTATTTTAAAACATAGTACATGTGTTTTTACGATTAAGTATGCACAAGCATCATTATATAAACACAAATGACATTACCATTTTGAATTTTTTGCCACGGTGGTGGTGCCAGATTGAGAATAAGAGATAGTTTTAGCTTTTTGGATGGGTACCCAAACTTGCACCAACAAAATAAATGCAATAGAAAAATATTATTACTAGTGTCATGTATATCTATCATTGCTCAATAAAACTTGAGCATAAGATACATCTTACATTTTACTTGTTTATGATATGGCCACTAAACATATTGATATATTTTTGGTTATCATGTACTTAGTCGATCAATCCTAAATTATAAGACGTTTAAGTTTTTGTAGAACAAATTTTTGCTATGCAAATATGTATTCTGTATCTCTACTCTCTACACCTAAAAAGAGCAGGAGGTCATTTGTCTGATTAAGCATCATTACTTCCTCTCTGTATGTAATCGCCACTAATTATCCCCATGGCTCTCCGCGGAACAGGCCGCCCACCTCGTCCGCCCGTGCACAACGCCACCTGCGCCGCTCGCCCCGCGTGCGTGAAACAGAAGCAGTCGGCGGAGGCGGAGCCAACGACCCAAGCTGCGGAGGCTGCTCTTCCTCGCCCTCGCCCTCGCCCTCGCCGGCTAAGCAGCCGGCAGGCAGAAACAACGACCAACAGTGGAGGGCAGCTCCTCCTCATCCAACCACCCTCGCCGTCCTCGCCGCCTGCCTCGGGGCGGACGCGCTCCACGCAGCCCTTGTCCACTCGCCGTCTGCCTCGGACCTCGGTGTAAAGGGAGCGCCAAGGCAGCCAAAACGTCTGCGCTCGTCGTCGTCCATGGAGAAGGAGGGTTAGCGTGTCCCCGGTGACAAGCTGGCCGGCACCTGCGCGAGGTGGGCATGTCCCAGTCGACGCACTGGCGGTGTCTGTGCAAAGCGGCGTGAAATCCCTCGCGTGGTGGAGGACGTCAGCCGCTCCATCCGTCGTGGTCTGGTGTTGGTCTTGATCCGGGTCGACGCGTCGCTACATAGTAGGAAGAAGATCGGCGTGGGGCGAAAGCGTTAAAACCATCTCCGCCTCCACCCGCGTGAATCACTGCCACTGGTGAGCAATTTGGACTTCGTTGGTGGTCGTAGCTGTTTTAGCTGTTTTTTTTTTTTGAGCCATCCGGTTTTTGTTTTTCGCAATGCAGTTAACTAGCAATTCTGGTTTCGCGGCACCCGCCGGCAGGCACTGACTCAGCTTCGTCCACAGCGGCCATGGCGGGCCAATCCCTCTTCCCCAATCCTCTGTAGATCAATACTCTTCCCCAATCTATAGACTGGTTCTCGATGCTTCGTCTCAGGTTGGAATGCCATTCGTTGCATTTCTTTCTCTCATGGTGCTTCGTTTCCTGTAGCAATTTGCTAAGGATCTGCCGCCTCCTTCTGTATCTGTTTGCAGCCTACCATTAAATTGTTGCTTCCGTTTCAAATTACAGCTTCAGAACTGCACCGTCGGATTGGACAGAAGAGCAGAACAATGACGATACCTCACTGCGGGTGTACGAATTGCGGAAAACCAGGGAAGCTGCCAAACGGACTGCCAGTCTACCACTGGTTCCTCAGTCCTCACGCCGCCGAGCAGACTGCTGGTCAGTTCATGTACCCTTCTGTCTCTGCGCTCATCCCATGGCCCCGGTGCACGAATTTGCACATTTAGCCATGGCGATGTGCCAGCAGGCTGCTCTTCAAAGTGATAGCAACATCTCTTCCAAAATTGTGCTGGAGTAGTTGTATCTGGGGCCAGCAGGAACTAGCTAGATTAGCGCAGAGACCTGGGTCATATTTCAAAAAGGCATGCAGTGCGGGTCATGTATTCACGGGGCGTCGCGAGAATAGCGGGTCATATTTGAGAAATTTCTCCCCCATCTGGTGTCCAACATTGTGATGCTCCTCAGCATCTTTGTGGCGAACTTGTCTCTAATGATGCATCCTGGTGTGTCACACAAAATAGACATTTTAATCTTTTCGATATTTTCGACGTCCTGCTATTTAGAACTTGTGGTATGACCTGACTGCTATATCTGTTAGACTGTTAGATCTTTTATTGGAACGTGTTTACTTGAGGTTACATAGGTGCTGTTCTCTGGCTAGAAAAAGGTTGCATCTAGGTCAATACTGAGATGATGCTCTTGAGTCATCTCTTTGATTAATATGTCCCTCAACTTCGTGCAGGTCAGAAAATGATTGGTGTTGCTGGCAGTCCTGTATATGTGGCACCTGAGGTTCAAAAATAGGGAAATTAGTCACAAAAGTACAAATATGGGTTTGCTAAGGTGCTTCTTCATGTTCTACTGATGGGCAATCTTACTTTCCAATGAGAAACTCTGTGGAGCTATCTTTGATGCTATAAAGACTATCAAGTCTCAAGCAAAACTTTAGGTACAGTGAGGATGAGTATGACTGCAGATTGGTATGTATCAATTAAGTTACAACTCTGTTCCATCATTCGTGGTCTAGTGGTTCTAAATGTAAAAATAGCTACAAATGTTTGCATAAGACAGTAAAGCATCTGGATATTTTCACTCGATCATGTTATTGGTTACTGTGATTCATCTTCTCTTATGGACTGAACCGATGTCCATGTTTCTTGCAGAGGAGGTTGTGGACCATGATGATATTTCCATGGCTCATGCTCATGTGAAGGGTATAGACTTCAAAATCATTTTTGGCTCCAGAAGGTCATCACAGCATCATTCAAGCGGACACATATTGATCCAACTTCTCCAATGTTGGGAGAAAGGAAAATCAAGTTGCTGGTCAAAAATATTGGAGTCATGGTAAGGCTTCTGAAAACTATCATTTAAGATAAAGCAAAACAGTAATGCTGGTCACAATATTGGGGGTCGTGGCAAAGGCTTCTGAAACTATCGTCTAAGATAAAAAGCAAAACAGTAATAGATTACTGCAGCCGATTCCCCGCCTGCTACTTGGAGCAAAGGGAAAGGATTTCCTCTTAACATAGAATTCTCACTCTGAAACTGCGGCTTGGAAACTGTGTAGAGCCATCAGAACTCTTCAAGTCTACAGTTATTATACTATGAATCCTGGAAACAAAGGTACAGCTGTGTTTG
>JADLZK010009833.1:0-155582 GCA_015847255.1 Hyparrhenia diplandra
ACAGTATCATGTCAATGGAAGTGCAAGCAGCAGCCTCCGGCAAGCTGAATGTGGTGCTGTTCCCATGGCTAGCGTTCGGCCACATGATCCCGTACATGGAGCTCGCCAAGCGCCTGGCGGCAAGGGGCCACGCCGTCACCTTCCTCTCCACGCCGAGGAACGTCGCCAGGCTGCCGCCCGTGCCGGCTGAACTGTCGCCGCGTGCGACTCGTGGCGTTGCCCCGCCTGTCGTCGAGGGGCCTGCCCGAGGGCGCCGAGTCCACGGCCGACATGCGACCGGAGAAGCAGGAGCTTCTCAAAGGCGCTCGACGGCCTCGCCGCCCCGTTCGAGGCGTTCCTCGCGGACGCCGTCGCCGACGGCATTCGGAGGCCCGACTGGATCATCATAGACTTCAGCCACCACTGGGTCCCCGCGATCGCCGGGGCGCATGGGGTGCCGTGCGCCATGTTCCTAATCGTGCAGGCGGCCTGGATCGCGTTTCTGGGGCCGCGGTCGGCGAACGCCGCGCACCCGCGCACGACGGCGGCGGACTTCACCGTGCCGCCACGGTGGCTGCCGTCGTTCCCACCTGCCATCGCGTACCGCCGCCACGGGCCGACTGGATCCTCCCCGCGTTCCAGCCCAACGTGTCCGGGTGTCCGACATCGGCCGCATGTGGCAGGGCAATGGATGGCAGCCGCCTCATCATGTACCGCAGCTGCGAGGAGATCGACGTGCCCGGGGTGTTCGCCGTCCTCACCGATCTCTTCCAACAGCCGGCCGTCCCTGCCGGGGTCTTGCTGCAGCCTGTACTTGACGACGACGACTCGATATCAGTGTCAGAGGCACGTCACGAGGTCCTTCAATGGCTGGACAAGCAGGCACCCAAGTCTGTCATCTACGTCGCCCTGGGAAGCGAGGCGCCGCTGACCGCCAAGACCTCCATGAGCTCGCGCTGGGCCTTGAGCTCGCCGGCGTCCGCTTCCTGTGGGCTTTCCGCAAGCCGGCCGGCATGTGCATATCCGGCAGCGACGACGTGGGCGAGCTGCTGCCGGCCGGGTTCGAGGACCGGACGCGGGGGCGCGGCCTGGTTTGGCCCGGTTGGGTGCCCCAGGTTCGGGTGCTCGCGCATGCCGCGGTGGGCGCGTTCCCTGACGCACTGCGGCTGGGGCTCCACCATTGGGGGCCTCGTCTTCCGGGCACCCGCTGGTGATGCTCCCGTTCGTCGTCGACCAGGGCCTCATCGCGCGGGCGATGGCGGTGCGCGGCGTCGGCGTGGAGGTGGCAAGGAACGAGAGCGACGGCTCGTTCGGCAGAGACGGCGTCGCGGAGGCGGTGCGACGTGTCGTGGTGGAAGAAGACGGCAAGGTGTTCGCGAGCAACGCCATGAAGCTGCAGAGAGCTCTTGGCGATCAGCGACGGCAGGATCAGTACATGGACGACCTTGTAGGCTACCTTACACGCTACAAGGGTCAGGGGTAGGGTAACTACACTTCCTGACTCTGTGTGTATTCTAGATAATTAAGCTTTTCACGAATTGTAATCTAATTACGGTTGGAAATAAGCTTTGCATTGCATTGCAAAGACGACTCTACTTTCTGTTGGAAATAAGCTTTTGCATTATAAACTTATGATTATTGAATAGTATATTTGATTACAAATCATATTTACATCAAATTTGTGTCACAACAGCTAAAAAATCTTGCTCAAAAGATTGTAAAGTTTGAACTTGATATTCATAAACGCCTTAAGTTTGCACACGTTAAGATAATTCCCGTTGGAAATGAGCGTTGGAAAGACAACTCAGCTTTAAAATATTTGATCAATAATTTAGCTTACAATTTATTAAATTTTATAATACAAAATTGATATGGTTAGATTTAGAGTTAAATGCAAAAACATGCAATTCTCAAACATCGAGGAGTCAAATAGTTTGAACTTTGACCGAAATTATGTAAAAAACATATTAAAGTTCTTGGTACGAAATAAGTACTATTTGATGAAAATATGATTTCATAATACATTTTTCTATAGACATAAATGCTAATACTATTACTACGACCTTAGTAAAGCTTGAACAAAAATATTGAGGCCTAACTGCGGGTGGTTTTAATTTTTCGGCTTCATCTACTTCTGTCTAATTCATTTCTAGATGAGGGCAAAAAAGCTATAGTGTACAAGACTTGTTACAAACTAAAGCCGTTTTAAAGTAGAAATCCACCCAAACAAGACCATAATCTCAAATCATTTACAACGTGATTTGTTTTGTGATGATGGAGAAGGTCATATGTAAACCTCTATGCTCAGACCACAAATAGGGTACACTATCTTGCCAGGTGTGGTGTCGCCTCCAGACCTCCACTTTCTTGCCTCTTGTTCACGCATGGCTAACGTGCGCGTGTGTTGTGGGGGAGTATAATATAGAGTAGTTGTTCGGTATTTATTTCAGGATATGGTTCCCTCAATGTCTCATGGCCTTTAGCTGGTTTTGGATAAATGGGGACCGATTAGCAGAGCCGGAAAATCTGATGAGGTGCATTATGGTCAGGTATGCTATGCAGTGGAGCGTGCTCTCAATTGGTGCTGTAGTAGGTCAGCAACTGCAGGTGTGGTGTGCTGGCCCGGTTCTGCCCCTGTTCCCCTGCCAATTGTGATCGGTCCTGCCTCTGTCGGAGAGGTCCTCCGGCCGCGTGCTCGCGTCGCGTTTTCTGCCGCCGACACAACGTCTCTTCACCACTCTTTGCCCAAGTGTCGCGCAGCAGCCGCGGCGGCACCGGCGCGCGGCTCCCGCCGTTCCGTTCCTCGACCACCCCAGCTGCTATCGCCTATCGCCGGCGCGCCTGCGTATACGGGGAGCTCCCCGACGCTCCGCTGGCGTACGGTGACTCCCCACTCTCGCGGCGGCATCGTCCGGGACCTCGCGTCGCCGACGCTTTTTCATCCCCATGGATCCCCACAGCTTCGGCACCTAGTCTACCACATCATGACGCGTCCGTACATGCACAGTTTCGGGCAGTTATTAGAGGTCGCACCCGATGGAGATTTGGTCGACGATCGGCGGCCGGTTGTCAGCGACCATGTTCGGCGTGTCAAGTGAAGCCGATGCCGAGCGCGGGAAGCGACGACATCGGCGGCCCAGCCCAAGAAGCAGGAGGTGCCAAAGCGCGTCGCAAGCCCAACGTGAGAACCAAGGCCCGGAATGGATGTGAGCCCACCCTGGCATCGACACGGGATAAAAGCAAGGAGAGGCGTGAGAGAGAGAGCGTCGAATATTTGAACAGTTGTAACAATTCCCTTCTTCTTCCTCTCTCACGAACTACGTATCGACTCTCTGTTCGTAGTAAGATTCGTCGTAATTCCTCAATTCTACTCTCTCCGATCCCTCTGCTTACATTTGGTATCGGCTACCTGTCGATCCATCACCGATTCATTTGTCACGAGTCGGTCTTTGAATTTTTTCCCCACCACCACCACCGCCGCCACCACCACCACATCCCCACTATACCGGGTCGCTCGCGGCAAAGAGGCGCCATGAGTCTTGAATCCAAGTTGCTCATGGAGGAGATGCGGCGACTCTTCAAGGCGGCGCATCGAGATTGATCTTAGTTTCACGAGAGCGGACCGCAAGTTAGAGAGGCGCCCGCCCGCCCGGCCGGACGAGAAGATGGAGACAGCGTCTCGCCAGCGTTGAGCCACCATCGACCCGGCGGTGACCGACCGGCGCGCGCCTTCTCCAAAGCAGCGCCCGGCGACAGCGGGCGCGCTGGGGCGGTCGATCGGCGACCGCCGTGCGCCATCGGCGCCCACGGTCGACAGCGCTTCACCAACATCGGCGGCCACTTCTCCGCGCGCATCGGCGGCGTTGACCCTCAACATGGAGCGCCCGCGTCACCGACTCCGCCGTGCATTCCGGCTCATCGCCGACTTCGAGATCTGCGCCACGACACCGGCGCCACGCTCGCCGAGGCCAGCGGCGTCTGCAGAGTGGCGTCGAGGGGTCTCTGGGCGCCATGGACGACCCAGGCGAAGGTGGGCAAACTTCGACAAATATTGGGATCGATCGCTCCTCGAAAGCGCCCGGCGTCGGCGGGTGTGATCTCTCACCACCTTTAGCATGTGGAGCAAGCCGCGCCCATCTCTGCCGGATCCATCGGCTACTCGGCCGGCCCGGCACCACGTCGACATGATTACGCGGGTGAATGGGGTTGGGGGTCTGCACTCCCAACCCATTCCCGGCCAATGTACGCATTACAAGCGCAATCCTCCGTTACACT
Organism: Hyparrhenia diplandra; assembly: GCA_015847255.1. NCBI lineage: Eukaryota > Viridiplantae > Streptophyta > Magnoliopsida > Poales > Poaceae > Hyparrhenia > Hyparrhenia diplandra. The sequence continues at coordinate 4,255 of JADLZK010009833.1, forward strand.
CGGTTTCATGGTGATGCATTTGAGTTGCATGAGCATACCCACCCTTCTGATTCCACCGATGCGGGCAAACTACCTAAGCGAGAATTTTCCGTGTATGAGGGTGAAACAACCCGCCTACGGATTACACGGGCCGAAGACTACTTTGATCTATATCAGGTTTCTGTTCGCACCGGGTTCAGTATAGCTTTCCGCATGAACTTCCACGGTCCGGCCCGCTCGTTGGATCGAATCCATACCTCGCCCGGATAGAATCCCATGGCCAGATTTACGCAATCAACTCCATAGCCGTTTCGGTCGTGATCGGCATGATAAGGCGGTGCGACAAATGTTCCACATATACCAAAACTCCAATGTACCAGATTATGTCGACGATTCTCATCCTTATTCGACCGACTCAAATCTTACAACCCCGCATCGACATGCACTACTTCATTACCAGATTCATTGATGGCCTTCGTCATGACATTCGTGTTGTTGTCGCCATGCATCGACCTTCCACACCGTCTTCGCGTTTTTAGCTTGCTATCATGCGGAAGAGATGGCGGGTCCATCCCAAGGGACGGGTACTCGGGCTTTTTGTGAAGCTGGTTCACTCATGGTCGTGGTTCATCGAGGCTAGCTGTCGGTGAGAATTTGTCGGCCAAGCCCTGATGACAAGATGTCACGACCACCCTTCGAGTCGAGAGGCGTTCTCGGGGCTTGTGTGATGATGCGCTGAAAAATGGTTCCGCGGGCACAAATGTGCATCCACCATTCCTCTACATGCCATGCAAGAGGTGCGGACTTGTTCCCGGCGCCCCGATCCCCATTATGATGATCTTGAAATGACTCACGAGGATACTCTTGAACAAATTCGCTTTGTCACATGATGCTCGAATGGGAGCGGTGGCCCCAAAACTATCGATTCCATGGATTAGTCAATGATATACGTGGCGGTTTGCTTGATTACGGTAGTTACGCCTCTTTTATTTCGTGGACATTGTTGCTAAGTTACATATGTTGCCTCATCACCGCTTTGTTAAGTTTGCGATCAAAGTGGCTAATGGTCAATTGATTCCTTTGCACATCGGCTATTCAGAATTGCCCCTTTGTTATTTCGGACATACTTTCCATCATGACTTGAAAATCTTGCCCTTTGGACTCTTATGACATGATTCTAGGCATGGATTGGTTAGAACTATATAATCCAATGGTGGTCCATTGGGGAGCAAAATGGTTATCTATACCGGTCGCGAGGGTGAACAATTGTTGTTGCGGGGTATTACTTATGAAAATGATGCGATATGGTTTTTCGATTCTTTGTTGTCTATAGACATGCAATCCCAATCACGACTGCACTGAGCCTTTACCTGGCGACATACAGTCTATAGTACAAACTTTTCCCACGGTTTTGCAATTCTTGATTCTCTTCCACCACCAAGGTCTTGTGATCATAGCATTCCCTCATTCGGGGAGCTACACCAGTGAACATGAGAGCCTATAGATACCCACCAAAATTGAAAGATGAAATTGAAGCCCAAGTGCAACTCATGTTAAAGCAAAGGTCTTATTCAGCACAGATCCTCTTCTTTTTTCTTCACCGGTGCTATTGGTTAGAAAGAAGGATGGCTCATGGAGGTTACGTGTGGATTCTGTGCATCTCAATGCACTAACAAAGTGAAATCTGTTTATCCTATTCGGTGTTTGAGCAATTAGTTGATGAATTGGGTCAGGCTTCTTGGTTTTCTATCTTGGATTTGTATGCAGGTTATCATCAGATCAGATTGAAACCAGGGGAGGAACATAAAACTACCTTCTCCACACATGATGGCCATTATGAGTTTACTGTGGTTCCTTTTGGCCTATGTGGTGCACCAGGGACATTTCAAGGGGCCATGAACATTACTCTTGCTCCTGCTCTCAGGAAGTATGCTGTGGTTTTCTTTGATGATATTCTTGTCTACAGTTCCTCATACTCAGAACATCTACAGCACCTGCACCAAGTGCTGTCTCTTCTGGCCAAAGATCAATGGGTGGTCAAATTGAAGAAGTGCAAATTTGCCCAACAGCAGATCCATTACTTGGGACACATCTTAAGTGGCCAAGGGATTCAAACTGACCCTGCTAAAATCACTGCAGTCTTGGATTGGCCAGTGCCTATATCTGTTAAGGAATTGAGGGGATTCCTTGGATTAGCTGGATATTACAGGCGATTTGTCAGGAATTTTGCAGTCATTGCTAAGCCACTCACAGCTCTACTCAAGAAACATGTGTTTTTTATTTGGACTGCAGACCATCAAGTGGCTTTTGATACACTGAAACAAGCTTTGTGTACTGCACCAGTACTTGGAATTCCAGACTTCTCCAAGACTTTTGCCATTGATGCGATGCTTGCCAAACTGGGTGGGGTTGTCCTTCTCCAAAATGGTCATCCCTTGGCCTATGTCAGTAAGCCACTGGGCAAATTAAATCAAGGGCTTTCCACTTATGAGAAGGAATATCTAGATATTCTTGTGGCAGTTGATCAATGGAGATCTTACCTGCAGATAGCTGAGTTCATTATCTATCTTGATCAAAAGCCTTGATCCATCTCAATGATCAAAGACTTCACACTTGTTTGGCAATGAGAGGGTTTTTACCAAGCTTACGGGCTTACAATATAGAATTGTCTACAAAAGGGAGTTGACAATGGTGCGGCGGACTCATTATCCAGAAACCCCATCTTGATCCTTCTTGTTTGGCCATATCGGTGGCTACCCCATCTTGGTGTGATGATATTATTGCGGGGTATCGAATGACTCCCAAGCAACTCAACCGACTTCATTAACTCACGGGCTCCACACCACCTCCACACTTTACTCACGAACAAGGGTCTCATCAAGTACAAAGATAAGATTTGGTTGGGTAATATACGCTCTCGGCTCAAGATCTTGCACAACTTGCATAGCTCACCCGGTTGGGGGTCACTCGGTATTCTCGCCACACTAAAACGAGTTCAATCCTTGTTTGCATGGCACGGGTTGAAGAAACAAGTTCTGAGAATTTGTGCATAGTTGTGCCATATGCCAACAGGCAAAGCCTTGAGAGGGTCAAATACCGAGGATTGCTCCAGCCACGGCTACACCATCGGGTGCTTGGCGGGTTGCTTCACTGGATTTTGTGGAGGGCTTACCAACTTCTAGAGGTTACAATTGTATTACGGTTGTGGTTGATCTCTTTTCCAAATACGATCATTTTATTGGTCCGAGGCATCCTTTCACTTTGCATTGTCGGTTGCAAAAGTCTTCATGAGGCAGATTTACGCCTACATGGTATGCCAATAGCCCCGGTGTCTCGACCGCCAGAGATCAAGTGTTCACTTCCAACTTGTGGGACAGGCTGTTTGAGCGAGCTGGGGTTGATCTCGGATCGGTTCATCCTATCATCGAAAGTGATGGCCAAGCGGGCGTGTCAATCGGTGCATGGAACAATTCTTGCGTTGCTTTGTCAATGCGGCACCAACAAAGTGGTATGACTATCCGCATCTAGGCGAGTTTTGGTACAATTCTACGGCATTCCTCACTTGATTGCTCCCCATTTCAAGTTCTTTATGGCCACTCCCCGCGCCACCTGGGCATCGACGCTTCTTCAGCATGTTCAGTGGACAATTTAAATGATTGGATGCAGCAGCGTTCATCTATGCAGGCCCTCATCCAGCAACAACTTTCGGTCGTGCAAAGCTTGAATGAAGAATCAAAGCGATAAGCGTCGCCTTCAAGCGAGTCTTTTCGGTTGGCACTGGGTTTACCTCAAACTTCAACCTTATGTCCAGAGTTTTGTGGCCTCGTGCGGTCGAGGTTGTCCTACCGGTTCTTCGGTCCTTTCAAGGTCATTGAGAAGATCGGTTCGGTTGCATTACAAGCTACGGCTACCAACCGGTTCATCCATCCACCCGGTGTTTCATGTCTCCCAACTTAAGATTGCAAAGTGCCCACAACTCATGAAGTTCAGCCTCTTCCGGCTTCTATCGATGGCATGCAAGTTCTGAAGCAGCGCGTTACGCAATTGCGCGTGTCGCCAAAGGGAGGTCGCGGGTGTTCATTTGCGGGTCTCATTCAGTGGTCGGATTACACGCTACTCTTGCGACATGGGAAGACCTCGGCTCTCACCCGGCGCTTTCCTCGAGCACACCTTGGGGGCAAGCAGGTCCTTATCAGGGAGGGGATGTCAGCGACCATGTTCCAGGCGTGTCAAGTGAAGCCGATGCCGAAAGGGCGACAACATCGGCGCCCGGCCAAGAAGCGAGGAAGTGCCAAAGCGCATTCGCAAGCCCAACGTGAGGACCCAAGGCCGGAATGGATGTGAGCCACCCTGGCATCGACACGGGATAAAAGCAAGGAGAGACGTGAGAGAGAGGCGATCGAATATTTGAACCAGCTGTAACAATTCCCCTTCTTCTTCCTCCTCACGAACTCTGTATCGACTCTCTGTTCGTAGTAAGATTCGTCGTAATTCCTCCAATTCTACTCTCTCCCGATCCCTCTGCTTACACCGGTTCCCGAGCACGTCGTCGTCGTTGTCGAATGTCGATGGCCGATGGGCCAGCCACTTCTTCGGCGCGACAGCGGGCAGCGTGGGCAGGGCGAACGTGATGACCATCCATGACACGCGGGCGGACCGCACAGGCGCGCTGCTCAACTCCATGACCCGCGCCGGCCTCCCCTACGCAACGAAAGCACATCGGCGCAAACAGTCTTATCGGCAGCTCAGGTGCCGACAAGAGTCCTGTCGGCCATCCAGTGGCTGACAAGTCCTCTATTGGTCGCCCAGTTGCCGATAGGATACTATATCCAGGGGCCGACAAATCCTATATTGGTCGCCCAGTTGCCGATAGGATACAATATCCAAGGGCCGACAAGTATATTGGTCGCCCAGTTGCCGATAGGATACTATATCCAGGGGCCGACAAGTTCTCTATTGGTCGCCCAGTCCTCAATTGAGCGCCAACTAGTTTTGCAATTGTTAAAGAAAAATCGATCGTTTGCGCCATCGAGGTGGTACTTTGCGATTTGGAAAAATCCATGGCCGTCGAGGAGCTCTGTCAGCCGGCGGCTCCAATTCAACAGGTGATGGCGAGCTCTGGCAAGAAAGACCGGAGTCCGGAGGTTCAATTCAACAGCTAGTCGGCGGAGTCAACATTATGTACTCACAGTATCTATGAGCTTTATTATTGATCAAATCAAATTATTTAATAATAATGACAACATTATGTACTGAAAAAACTGTACTGCGGAACAACCAGAATCTAGCGAGCAGCTCCGGCCATGTACATACGCATGGCCGCCGCTTGCGCGCTATCATCCTTTGCGGAACTTGGACTTGAGGAGCTTGATGGTGTTGGCGTCCACCTGGAAGCTCTTGGCCAGGACGGCGTCGGGGATCTCCGGCTCGGCGCCGAACAGGGACTGCGCGGCGAACACGACGCCAGGCAGCTGGCTGTTGAAGACGGTCATGGCGCGCGCGCGGCGCCTTTGCCGACGTTGTACTGGAAGTGCATCATCCCGCGCGGGATGACGAAGCTCTCCCCGGCGCGGACCACCTTGTTGTAGAACTTCCCTTCCGTGCTGACGAAGCCCACCAGCATCTCGCCGGCCTCGACGTGCACCAGCTCCGCGGACCGCGGGTGCGTGTGCAGCGGGTTCACGCCGCCGGGAGCCAGGTCCACGCGGTTGATGGGAGGCCCAGCGTGTTGAGCCCCGGGAACGCCTCCACGTTGCCCGGCGTCACGGCAACGCCACTCGGGTTGTCCGTGCTCCCGCTCTCCGCGTGACCCGCGAAGAAGAAGTCGTCCGACACCACCAACGACGACGGCTTGCACGGGAACCCCGGGTAGGCGGTGGAGAACGAGGCGTTGGTGCCGTGGTCGCCCGGCGCCACGGCCACGCAGAAGTCCTGCACTGGGTCCGGGTCGGCAAGGGAGGTGGTGGCGAACAGCGTCGCCGCCGACAGGAGGAGGAGGAGAGCAGCAGCGATGATGGCGATGGCTTCGACATGGCTGTGGGTTGGATTGGAGCACCGTGCTCGTGTCGTGCTCTGCTGGTGACATCGATGTGTGTGTGTGTCGATGATCGTGCTGAGTTTTTGAGATTGGCGTTTTGGAGTATGCTGCTAATGGCTATATAAACCGAAGCAATTGTACGTGAAGAGGACGTAAAATACAAACGTCAAAGGAGTTGAAGGGTTCAAAAGGCTGCTGCCTGGGTCATGGGTGACTTGGTGAGGGGAGACATCCACAATCGTGTACGATATTTCCTTGCACTGCCATGGTCGCCATTGTCAAGTTGTAGTAGGTACCTTAATTGGCGATCGTCAAGAGACTCCGGGGTCAGTGCTTTCAGATCGTTCCGTTAAGTTGCAACGCGCTAGTTGATCCTGGCCGTCGGATCGTGACCCCGACTGCTCCATGACGACGGGGTACCGGCAATCATCGCGCCAGCAATGACGGACGGGATACGTGCAACGGTGCAAATTCTGTGGTTCGGTGGAGAACTGGAGACCTGGTCAGCCATGAAAGAGGCATGAGAATTGACAAGTCTCGTCTCCCATTCCCATGTCCCATCCTATGGCGGATGAGGATGAACCAACCCCAAGCGCGTGGTTACGTACCATTATATATAACCACCAGAGTGAAAGGGAACCAGTAAAAGTCGGCGCAGCAGCTAGCACATTTGTACACACAGCACACCTTCGGCCTTTGGGCTTTTTCCCTTCTGTGCTCTGTCGCACAAGCTGCCGGAATACCAATGCGTCGACTTTGCCCAAAATCTCAGAACAAATCAACAAAATCAACTTCAAGGAATTTCTTGGCCTATGCATACAATTACTCACATATATACCAGCACAAACACATCCAAACAAAGCTTTACAGTGTCCATACAAAAACTTTGCATGTCTAACCTGCACCTGCACACTGCACGCTAGGAGCTACCGAGAGATCTAACTGACGACACGGACTGTGCTGACACAGAGGCTGTGGGGCTGTTCACCTCCCTGTCACCATTGGCGAATCGTGGCTTGCCGCTGATCCTACTGATACTCTCTTGAGCAACGTCGATGAACCAGTCGTCGCTTGGAAGGACCCTGCAGACATTAAGCGACCACATTAGTTTCAGCTTCAAGGTTACACGAGCAGGTATATGGGTCCTTACAACGTAATGGTGCATGCCTGCATAGCTTCTACCGATAGCAGTCGATGAAAGAATTTATTGAGCACGACAAGGATGAAACTGATATGAACCAAGAAAAAAATGATACCTATCAGGGTCCATCCCCGTAGCAGAAAACGCTCGCATTGCTCTATCAATGATTTCCAATATGACTTGATGCACATGCCGAGATAAGAAACGCCCTTGCCCAAAAAGGATGACAAATTGCATATCCAGGTAGAACTGAAAAGGAAGGTAAAGTAAAAGGGAATGTTGGCTGTCAGGCGAAGGCCTGGGAGATTTTGCAAACTGAAATGGAGAAAACACACATACTTGAAGTTAAAAAGGTGATTACCTGCTGAAGTCCAAGTGGACCCAGAGCCCTAGGTCCTTCTTCAATCTCTTCCCAGAAGCTCTGGTCATCTGAGAGCCAAAGCATGACTGTCTCCGTAAGTCTCATCATAAGCAGCGTAGAAAACCTTTCCCTACCAACAAACATTTCTGCTGCAACGCTTGCCATCTTATTTAATTTCGCATACAATTCCTGCAATGAACTGCAGGTGAGATGGCCGCAGAAGGCGAGAGTTTGTTGGGAAATTTTGGAAGGAGCAATATGCGACAAATCAATTTCCGTGATCTGCCATCACATGCCAAAAAATGGAAATACCTGGAAAATCGGTGATGGGACCCATTCTGGATCTTCAACAGTATTATCCATATTGATGTACATTTCTGCGCTTAGATGGGTGTCACCTTCTTCTGTGAATATAAGATCTAGAGCATGTTGTCTGCAGAAACTATCTCTAAGTTTGTCTACCATGCGGTGCAGCTTCCTTTTCCATTCTCGCTGCTCTGTCGCACGATTTTGTTTTTCAGGACCTCTTCTACGCCAAGCTATCCATGCGGACCGGGTTCATTGAGTACAGTTTCATTGCTGCTCGGTAGCAACTCTTCAGCTAGTAAAGATGCATTAGCTAACAAAGCTAACTGCTGGTCCTCAGTCTCTGCCATTCTAACAATCTTATTCCCCAATCCTTCCAAATTAACTTCATCATCCACTGACCCTGGTAGAGCACTTATGAGCAAGTTTACATACGAGTTGAATATTTTCAGAAGCCCATCCATCGCGGAACCACCTAGCTGTAAGCTAACCAGTGGTCCAACATCCTCAAAGAAATCCTGCATTTCAATGTTACATTGAATATAATAAGCAAATAGATGTATTGAGTCTCAGAGTAAAATGGAAATAAATCATACATGTTGCATAAAAAATGTGCCAAAACTAACTAATAGTATGTCTAAAAAATGGCATATATGCATCTTGAATCCCACATCTCACATAGTTCAAGTTAATGGGGATAAAGAAAAGAAGGAAACCTATAAGTTTCAAAACAGTCGATACTCCCTCCTGTTTTGCATATATGATGTTAGGACAAGCTAGTTAGTTGAAAAACACATCATATATTTGAAAATGGACTAATGGAGTAATAACAGAGAGGCTACAATTATTTTATTATTAATTCAATGATGATATGCAGCTCTTGCGTGATTGAGAAAAGAGAGGCTGCAATTACAATTGCCGGAATCTTTTTTTTCATCTGCTCAGCGATGACCATTACCTGAACCATTGAATTGAAAGCGGTGAGCACTGCTTGAGAGCTTTGGCTGGAGTGCCAGATTACCAGATGACCTAGCCAATGGGCGTATACCAGTTGGAGGATAGGAGAGTACCCAGTCATCAGCTGCAGCTAAAGCAGCAGTACTCTCTTCAATTCTCCTCAAATTTGAACCTAATGCTTGCTCAACAGAGGGTCTGAATTGCTTCATCAGAACTGGCGTAAGTGATAGACCACGAGCTTCCAGCAAGTCTGAATAACCAATTGCTATCTTAACACATTCGCAGCAGCTCTTAAGCCCCCCACCAGCAGCACAAGAGGCTAAAGCATGCCTCTTTACTAGCAGCGAAAAAGACATTGCCTGCTTAGTAGCCCAAGTAACTAGTTCAGATGTGTATGCTGGTTCGTCACCAAAGACCTCAGCTGAGTCGTTGAGAGCCTGAGCTATAACAGGGAAAATTTGTTGAGCAAGAGAAGCAGTGTATTCCCGCCATATGATGCGCTAGATGGTTGTATTGTTTGCATGTTTAATTCAAGTCTCTGATTGTGTGCACTGAGCAACAAACTATGAGCACGTGGTCCATCACCAAGTCTCTTGAGAGCAGAAGCTGCAGCTCGAAGCTCAACGCCACAAATAGAAGACTGGCAAGCAGCTTCAGCAAGCTGATCAGCCAACTTCTGACGGTTTTCAGATATAGCCCTCTTTAAAGCCAGAATGTCAGCCGTGGTTAGAGTTCCCTTCTGTTTGGCATCAGCAGCAATCCGTTCTGCTTCATCCAAGGCATCAATGCTTCATCCACTCTTCTTTCAGCTAGCAGAACATCAAGTATGTCAGGGAAATCTGTGGCCCATTTCCATATTTCTGATGGCTCCTCATCTTCAACACCGGATATGTCTTGTTCAGCAAAACCTTCAGGCCCTGTGGTCAATGAATCTATCTGAACCCCTTCAGATAGACCATGAATTAAAGCTGACTGTGTACTTAGCAAATTTCTAACTGATAGTAGCTCCCCTTCAAGGTCTGATATCTCCTTTGATGTTCTGTACCAGGAGACTAGTTTCAGAAATGCATTCCAAATTCATGAATTGGGCAGTCAAGAGGAAGAGTACATGAAGTAAATTTGAACAGAAATTTATGTGAAAAACATGGCAGCTCATGTTAAATCTATAACTACCAATTTTACAAGCCATACATTTCATGATTTCTAAAGACGGAAACTATATCTGGTTGTGAAGACAAAATGATAATTAGTCGGTGGGCTTTTGTTATCAATTATTTGCTGGTGGTACTTGACAAATAGTAACTCCAATCGCCAAGAAAAATATCAATGGAGAAGTTGGAACATCCATGTTTTAAAGGTTGAAAAGAAATAAAGAGGCATAGATTGGAAACTCCCACTGGTACAAATTTCATGTAGGTTAAAATGAACCACAGTAAGGTTTTGGACCCACGCAGGCAACAAGGATCTAGGACTAGTACTGCCAACATCAGAGGTCCAGGCTAGAGCTGTGACAGTCTAGTACTAGTAGTCGTAGACTGTAGAGTTGCTAATTGTTTCCATGTAAATTGCTATCTTGAATAACAGGGGTGGTGCAGGGCTCAGAAAGCTGAACCCCACGCAAAATTGGACAGGCGCAGCTTGCGCCACATAAGGACTTTGTAATTTATGCTCTTCTCTTATAAACCAAAACTGATGACTTTGTTCTCACTTGATGAATGCAGCATAATTTGCATAAACACTTCTGCGCATCTCTTCAGCAGAAGCCTTCTTTAGATCTTGCAGGTAGGAACACAGGTGCCTTATTTCCTGTCATAAAAACATTAGCCCTGTTTCAGCCTTCCAAGGATTTTGCTGATTTTTTACACAGCGGTAGTTAAAAAGAAAATTGCTTCAGAAATACAAAGCAGGAAAAACGGCAGAGTTCAAATGCATGAGCTTGCACAAAAAGTCACATGGACTCTACAATCGCAAGAGTAAGAAGATCCTAAGCTAAAAATATATTGCCATCTTAACCTAATTTAGTATAACACAGCTTGTTATGCGGAACAATGCGTGCATTATGCCTGTGAAACAAAAGTAGGCTCTTGTCCCTGAGTGCTGTGCATGTGAAGCTCCAACAAGAACTCGTAGTACTAGTATAGGAGTTTTTATTCCAACAGTGTGTGCAACTAAATGCATGAGGTTTCCAAAATTCAAGATTGTTGATTGACCTAGTGATAGACTGATAGTTGATCCCGCTCACTGCTAAAATGTGATAAGACATCACTACTACCAAATGAATCAACTGAACTTAGCATCAACTCTATTCATTGAATGTTTCATAGTCACACAAGAACTACAATACAGATAGAAAAAGATAAAAAAAAACTCTCACAGCAACCTTTTGAATATTGACAACAAGGGAACAGACCCGTAGGACTAGGAGTATGTGTCTCTCAGAATTCACTACCTCGGATTCTAGGAAGAAATTTGGTAAAATTACTCTTAAAATGCTAAAAGGTTCAAAGATTTGTTTGTTTTTTTTTTTCTTTAACAATGAGCACTGACAGGGCCACCACAATTCCACTCGAGTTTTCATTTAAGATTTAGACAGAGGTATAATCAGCAACACTAACAAAACTACATGCCCACATATAGAAGCCAAAAATAGCATCTCTCCACACTCTGCTCCAGTGCCCTGTTTTCTTCATGCTCCGGCAAAAGGCGCAACAGCAAAAATCCATAATCGAAACTAATTATAGCCTATGCGGTCCAATAGTAATCTTGTTGGAAATTTTGCATATATTTAACCTAAACCCAAAGCGAGTCATCCATGTATACCAACAAAATTTTCTCTGGAATTCAATCATAATCACTCCAAATTCGCACTCGAGAACCCCGTGCCCTTGGCACTCAGAAGCGGACGAATACGCGGCGCTTCCGCTACCAACTGGAGGCAAATTTCCAGGGCGGAACGAGTGTTCCTCACCTTCTCGTCCATGGCGCGGCACTTGGACTGCACGTAGGCGTCGGGGTCGAAGTTGTCGGTCTTGAATATCTTGAGCTTGTCCGCAAGCTGCACCGCGCCGTCGCTGCCTCCCGCACCGGCCGCCGCGTTCACCGGGAACACACCGGGTGGCCGGCGGGCCGCGACCTCGACGACTTGGCGGCGGACGACATCGCGCCGCGCCAATAGAAACCCTACCAGCAGCGCAGGCAGGCGCAGAGCGCCTACTCTCTCCCGCCCTCGCCCGCCCGCCCCCGCCTCCGGTAGGGAGATCGATCCAGAAACCTCTCGGGTGGATCGATTTCTCGCTTGGCGGCTGGTTGCTCAACTCGGGCTCTCAGACAGACATTTCCGTGCCTCGATTGGCGTGAGCGGACGGAGAATTTCAGGAGGGAAGGAACGGAACGCAAAGAGGAGACTCGTGTTGGACGGTTGCCAAAGCTGGAAAGCTTGCCAGTTATTACCCTCTGTTCATCAAATGATTTTGAGATTTTTTTTTATTTCATTTTTATTACCAGGGGGAAAGAGGTGGGGCACAGCAAGGTCAGCAATTACGCTGAAACTTACGAGTGACAGTTGTGTTTATATTAAGGAAAAGTATCTGCTCTGGTTAAGCCCAAATACTCTAATCAGAATATAGCTACTTTTATTTACTTTTATCGTTTATAAAGTTCACCTTAGAATATGGTTGTGTATGGATGGTTAGAGATAATATAAAAATATTTTAGAAAAAAAAAACTATTTGATAGATCGAACTATCCAACCACATATATCTTATAGAAAGTTATTAGCTAGATTCTTTAATTATTCCTGCTTATAAAAGTTTATTTAGAGGATACGGGATAGTCTTTGAACGTTTGAAACGTCAAAACTACGTACACCTCCGATCTATCCACGTTGGGACACTACTACCCAATCCGCGTCTGCACGTGAGTTTAGTTTGTGGGACATGGATGTTTAATTTGGCAGAGTGCTGCCACCTGTATGTGTAGTAGGAAAAAGAGAAACGAAACACAGTATTTTTCATCTAAAACTAGTTTATATTCTAGAACAAATGGAGCAAATACTTCGTTGGACCGGATACTTATATTCACTTTTAACGTAAAAAAAACCTTTCACTTTGGATAAGCAAGCTTTCTTAACTTGTTTTATCATTAAACAACATTTCACGTGAGATCTAAACCTTCAAAAATATTTGTTAATGAAAAACAGGTGAATGAATGATCGTGAAAACAAAACATTTTGGAATGGAGGGTTGCCATCATCCTTACTTAGAGCTGGGAATGGAGCTCTGATCCATGTACTGCTAATATGTTTTCCCCTTCATTTTCAAGGTCCTTTACCTAGAAAAAGAAGAAGGGTCGTCATGTGCTATGCGTGCTAGTCATAGACGATGGATCTTATTGTACACTCTGTTACAGCACATTGTAAAATGAGATCGTCGTTGTCATATATGATTGTCATATATAAAACATTTATCCCCACTTGGTCAATCCTTTTTCTAAAGCTTGTTAATAAGTACTAGAGTACACTAAAATGACAAAGATGAAGCTGTTCCTTTAGCATAAACAAACAATCAGGGTCCTTGTAGTTACATGCATGTTGCTTACACAAGCTGACTTAAAAAGCAAGAAGACGAACTACAGTATTACTGAAAAGAAACCAAGCATAATGTGCCACAGTCCGTGGCCACAACATTAAAATCCACAGGCTGGATAGCCACACACAGCCCAACAACTAGCTGGGAGTCGAAAGCTGCGTCGCTGGTGCACCGTCAGCACAAGCCGACGATCGACGACGTCGCACAACCCAGCCCCCACAAAAATAAAAAAGCTACTCCTTTCTTCAATTATGTCTCCGGGCTTCTTCCTTTCTAGCCCAGGGTGCAGCAGTAGTATCTCCCCATCCCCTGCAACCCCGGCAGGCCCCGGCCGGGCCGGCCGGCCGGCCATGAATGCAGTTGCCGCGGCCGGCTGTTAGGCCAGCAGGACCGCAACGGAGGCGAGCAGCGCCGACACGAGGTAGAAGAAGACCATGTGGGCTGCCTCCCGGCGCCGGCCGCCGTCGGTGCCGCGCTCGTGGTCTTCCCGGTCGCCGCGGCACCTGCGCGCAACAAACACAAACCAACGCATGCGTGAGTGAGCTCGTCGAGGAAGCCTGAAAATGTTCAGCCGTACACATCATTTTGTCTCACGACAGCTTTGCTGTTGTACGGGGACGGGGCTGTTGGTTGGTCACGTTCACGTACGTATGTTCCCGGCCAATTCAGGCGCGCGTACACAGGTACGGTACGGTTGGGCGGCCGGCCGGCGGCATTCAAGTGCCGTAACGCAGCGGAACGGAAGCACGCACGCTAGCTACACTGGTAGTTTTCAGTAGCTTTCTCGGCGGCATGGCACGCCGGGACCTCGGCAGGGCATGGAGCACGTCCCGATCGTACTCGTACTTCTGCGCGTCCGTTCCTGCTGCTACGGAACGGACGGAACACACAGACGTAGACAGAAATTAAAGCAAAGCTGGTCGATGAGGGAAAGGAGGGTTCCCTTTGCTTTCCGGTCAGCTGGACTTGATTATCAGGACCACGGAAATAAACACGAGCTAAGGCAAGTGCTCTTAATTAATTCTCATGCCATTTTTGTGCTAGCAAAGCATTAGCAATTAGCATGATGATGACACTGTTCAAAATGCAGCAGACTGCAGTTCCATATATCGATCCTGCTAGGATTATATTAATTTGCTGGGAAAATGAAGATTGAAGAGAGAAGATAGTGGATGGATGGCATGCAGTACCTGTTGCAGCGGCAGGTATGGTGTTCTTGCCCTCGTGCTTCCTCGCGTACTCCTTGAAGATCTCCGCCTCTGGGGCGTCGGGCGACATGCCCAGAATCTCTGCAGGTACGGTTTCAAAAAAGCAAGCAAGCACCGAGTGGTTAGTACACGAACATCTTGTATAATTGCAACGAACGTGACACTTGGCAGCAGAGAAATTAAAGTCTGGGTGAGTTGGGTTTTCAGAAGCAATTAGCTTCTTCACATCGGCACACGCACTGTCTCTCTGAATGGAATTTCAGGTCATGTTCTAGTACTTTGAGTGGCTGAATTTCGGATCTCTGATGATACGCAAGTCGATCGATCACCAAACCGACCGACCGCCTGTACTGTTGGACTGTTGGTCAGTGGTACATGGGATGGGTGTTGTAACCTGTGACCACCAGAGCAACGGACTGTGTGCAAGCAAGGTGGTCCCCTAGCTATCTTTGTGCCGTGCACCGCGAGGTACGTGGTGTACGTACGGTGTGCGTACGTGCAGGATGGTAGGTTCCGTTCCGTTCCGTTATACGTACTGGGGCAGTCGGAGAAGGTGGCGGGGTCTTTGCAGAGGTCGGGGAGGTCCATGGCGCGTGTGACGTTGATCTTGAACCCGAGCGCCGGCTCGTCGCGGTCCTTGACCAGCACGCACATGCACAGCTTGCTGGCGGCTACCACCTGCTTGAGCCCCGCGCAGCAGTCGGGCGTCGGCGCGCGCGCCGTCGCCTTCTCCTGCACGAACGTCAGGCACGTCGCAAGACCCATCAGCTTGTCCGCGCACATGGCGCGGTCCTGCGCGAAGTCCGCGCCGGCGCCCGACGACAGCACGATGATGATGAAGGCCGACAACACCACCAGCGCCGTCGACGATGATGCCGCACCGCCGCCGCCGCCGCGCGCGAACAAGGCTGCCGCCGCCATGTCACCGTCGATCGACTCGACGTCGTGTGCCTGAGAGCTAGGGAGGCGGGAGTGGATCGGAGGCGAGTGATACGGTATGATGGAGTGGGTGTTTGCACTTGCCCTGGATTTATAGGCATGGCTCCGGGCGCCTGCGGCGAGGTCGTCAGCAACAGCAAGCTCTTTGAGATGGCGTGGCGGAGCGAGGCGAGTGGTGACAGAGTAGGAGTATTATTGATTGGTTCATGGGTCGTGGGTGGTCCGTCCGGCCGTATGTATGTATGCTTCCTTCCGACGGATTGATGAAGGTTGGTTGGGAGATCGTCGCATTGCAATGCGTGCGTGCGTGCGTGCGCAGTTGGTGGCCACGCGCGACGTGGGCGCGAGGGAATGGATTGCCTGCCTGGTGTGCTCTGCTGTTGCCGCCGGTGCCGGCGGCGGTCACTGCTGCTCCAGCGGGGCCGACGACGTGGCACATGAATGAATGAATGAACGGGAGTCCCTGAATGCGTCGGCGATTATACACGTTGCACCGTACCAGGCCTTGCACCGTTGCACGGCATGTGATGACAAGAAGCAAGCGCATCTGGTAGCTTTCGATCGACGGCCTCTCCAGTCTCCACTAGTCTCCATGCATGCATAAGGTCCTCGCCTTCGTCGTCCCTTGGCACGCACGTACGTACGCCCTAGCTAGCTAGATGAGCTAGCACTAGCACACCATTATTGGCTCGGTTGGTCTCACAGTATGCACGGGGCACAGGACAGCACGGATTGTACGTACACTGGAGGACGGACGGAATAGTTGGAACGGAACAGGGGGAGTGCATTGAACGAACGAATCGATCGAACGAACCTGGACTACAGCTGGTCAGCTGAGATGCGTGCCGTGACATGCATAGGGCGGGGGCACTGCTCGTGCATATGCATCCAGTCTCGCGGTGACTGTTTCCCGTGTCCCGGAACGGAGCTCCCTGATCGATCGACGCAGTGGACAGTACCAGCAGTACTCCAGTCCAGCACTTGTGTACTGCAGGCTTCTCGCCACTGCTGTAGTAGGTGCCGGTGAACACTGCAGTTTTACAACTTGATTAGCAATAACAATAGTAGTTGCTCGATCATTGATGACGTCCACCCTCCCTCCCATCCGTCCGTCCGGCTAGGATTGATTGGCAGGCGTGCGCGCAGCTGATCAGATGCACACACATCCTGAGTACGTACACGGCCGGTATTGTAGCGTACAACTGAACTCGTGACGGATATGGCGCGACCACAGTACAGGCTACTTTCCTGCTACTGTTGGTTTTTGCTACGCTACAGGCTACGCCCTGGACCATGGTCAACTGGCCGCTGCCGGCGTTGCGTCTCCGCCGTCCTTCCCCGGGTTTTAATTCCACGGTGACGGACACTGCAAGCTCACACATCACACATGCATGTTCTCCTCCGTGGTAGCAGCTTGGTTGCTTTCATCAGAATGCTCTGGACGATAATAAATGGCAGTCAGCTACTGACTCTCGATCAATGCACGTTTTCTTCATGTTCCTTTCTACGTCATCTTCGCAATATTGCTATGAACTTATGATCGGCAGGGGGGTCGGAGAAGGTTGAATCATCTAATGCGTCTCAACAGGCTGGTCTCGCAACCACACGTACAGGTACAGGTGCTAATGAGCTACACTATAAATTAATGTGCCATGGCCCATGGAAGAGGTGGTGGTTACCTGCTGTTTTCGTAGACACGCCAGATCGACGCATCGATCGACATTACAAAGTGATTTTCTCTTGATAGGATAGGCGCCCAACGGCCGATGTTACTAGATCAAGTCCAGTACAGCGATGTGGCGCATGTATCATCGGCATCAACGCATTATTTTCTTCTGAAGCGTCCGGTCGATCGCCTGAAACTGTCTGAACATGTAGTACACTCTTATTCGGTTACGCAGCTCAATCGATCGATCACTCCAACGTTGGTGTACACAGCTCTCAACTCCCCGAGTATTCATTCCTACATCTCTTTCTGACAAGAGTAGCAAATCATAACATAAGCCAGACGCGACTACTCCAGCTTAGCTATCATTGACAATAAATACAAGCAGCAGTCAATCGTTCTCACCGTTGCTCTGCTCGTAAATAAACTGAGACCAGAGTGGTTGCCTGGCCCAATCACACAAGGCACCCTCCACCTCTGGACATGAGAGCCTGCAGCAACGAGCCTAAATAACATGCGAATTAAGGAGGAATAGAAAATAAAATGTAGGATATTGGTAAAAAGTAGTACACATAATAATAGTGATAAAACTTTCGACAGATTTACTCAAGACGCCCACTTCTATAAATAATATATTTTTTTTAAAGAAGTCATTTTTCTGAAGGTTATAACTCTCACGAGTTGACTTGATTCTAGTCAAACACTTGGCTCTGTGAGCATCTCCAAGAGTTTTCTTAACCACTTTTCCACACACTCACGTGACGTTCAAACACGATGGTGACAGGCAGTGAGTCACAGTGTTGCACATGAGAGAATAATAATAGTTAGGATATGACTGTTGCTTGAAAAACTACTAAATTTTAGACATGTAAAAAAATACAGCAAATCCCTTTCTTAACCTCACTCTCTAAATCCTCATTTGGAGAGCCATTTGAATTGAAATCACTGTCTATATCTTTTCATCCTCCAACAACTTATGCATGATTATGTGCATCCTATATATAGAGCTAGCTCAGCTCTGCATATTCGGCTAGCGAGAAATTAAGAATAGAAGATAACAATATTCATATACCAATTAAAAGAAATCGCCATAGGATACATTTTCACCAACATATCTATTTCTATCGACATAGAAAGGACAGAAATTCTACCACAATCAAAAACCACAGCGGGAGACACAAGATTTAGCGTGGAAAACCCTCCCAATGCGGGAGAGAAAAATTGACCTATTCATCCAAACCAATCACATATAACTAATACTTATTTACAAACTAGATTTTGGTTTATTAAAAAAATGACAAGATATTACAACGGCGTGCTCAAGAGGAAATTTCCAAGCCGAGCTCAACGCTAGTTGTGCAATGTTAGGGGTTGTGTGTGTGTGTGGGGGCATGGCCCTGCCAGCCCCCTTGGCTCCGCCACTGTCGCCGGCACTCGCGCTCCTGATCGTCCTACTACACACAAAGCGTGCGGCGCGGCGGCTGAGCAGCACGATCACTGCAGCGCGAGATGACGCATTGGGTTGCTGATCATCATCGCCGCGCGGGACGAACCTGTCACTGGCCGGCGAGTAGGTCACCAGTGCGGGTAAGTGGTATCTTAGTAACTAATTCCTTTTATGAGAAGCATCAGGGGATAGAGCGAGTGTGAATATTGTGTTTTCGTTAGTTCGGTGTTTAAGTGGATACATGGATCGATTGCGCGTAATCTTTAAGTTTTTAATTTGCAGTGATACCTGAAGATGGTACTTCCTTGTCTCAGTGCCCAAAAAAAATCGGTAAGTTTTTGTATTCCTTTTTGTAAGTTGAACATTTTGTTGAGATAATAATGAACTATAGGTAGCTGGCTAGTTTGGCTAGTGGCTTTTCCATTCAGCGGCCTGTGTGCCTTTTTTCATTCAAGTAGCTAGTTGCCTGCAGCTAGCAGGTTAGTCCTCTATTTTGATCTCGCTGTTATTCATAATCGTCCTTGCAGTACCGTTTAAGCTTTGATACGGCTCGCCTCCCGGCGACGGGCCTCCACTTCGGTGTTATTCATGATCGACCTTCCAGTCTCGCTTCTGCCCGGATCATCGGCGACGCGTTTGTGGCTGGGATGTGTTCCACGCCGACGCAGGCAACGGGGCAACGGGGCTTCGGGGGTTGATGGCCTGATGGGGGCGTCGGCGTGTCGCGTCGCTGTAGCGGGCGGTTCGCGGTTGGCGCGCCAGCCACGGCGCCGCTGCCTGCCTGCTGACGCATCACTCGGCCGGCCAATCCCTGCCTGCCTGTTTGGCCGAGCGCCGTGGCCGTGGGTGTTTGCGTTTGTGGTTGTGGGTACCGGAGGCCCTCATGTCAGAGAGTCAGACGAAGCCCGCCGGTCGCCGGCCGGTACGTGTTCTTTTCGCCTTCACTGCTCGCCTTGATGCCACCGGTCTCGGCAACAGCCCGGCTGTCCCTCCTCTTCCATTCTTCTAGGAACAACAACAAGAAGAAGAAGATGACAGAAGAAGGAGGAGGTTGCCATCGGCGCATTCAAGTGTCTCATCAATGCTTGGTCCACGGTGCCGTGATAGAGTGATAGCAACGCCATATCTCGTGGATCTCGCGTAACGGTTTCAGATTGCGTTTCGTCATGAGTTTCATAATAATTCCATTCATTTCACCGGAGATCGGTGCCGCCGCCTGAAAGGATCGTGGGGAGGATTAATTTTCCGGTCCAAAGATGGAGAAGATTTTACAGCTCGCATGTGCCACTGACGGTGCCTTTGTCTATTATTACGGCACCTCAAGAAGCAACAACCACGTTTCACACGAGACACATGTGAAATTTGCTCGTTTTCCTGAGGTTTATCGTGTGTGTTTTAAGAATGAAAATGGAAACGAAAACAGTAGAAACTGAAATGATAACAATAACGTTTGAACCGTTTTTTCCCCACCATCTTAGCTTTGGTTTGCTTTGAACTTATCCGACATGGTACAATGTTTTTCTCACAACAATAAAAAAAATTAGTATCAACCGCTTATCATGGTACAATGCTTTTTTCGCAACAACAACAACAAATCGGTATCAACCAAATTTTATCATGGTACAATATTTTTTCTCGCACAACAATAACAAATCAGCATCAACCGGCTTATTAGGCACAAAAGCGACCAACCAAACAAGTATCGAGTTAGAAACTTCCATTGTTATTATTATACCATTTTTCTAACTAAAAGGATGCTTGTTACTAAAGGGAAAAAGTTAAACATCCTTGAAGATTTGATTTAACATCAGTATGTATGCAATTATATTGTGTAACGGTCTTTTTACTATACATTTCATAATACCTTTATTTTTACTCTATACACCCTCCGTTCTAAAAAATCGCTTTGACTTTTTTTAGTTTAGTATTTCTTTTTGTTATATATCTAGACATATTATTATATATATCTAGATGCATTGTAATTTGATATATCAAAAAATCAAAGCGATTTATAATTTAGAATGGAGAGTATTTTGTAACGATTTTGTTTCCATGAAAAAAAAAGTATATTAATGCCTCTCCGATCGTTCCCTATCAAAAATAACAACCGAGACTGAGCACATGCTCAGTCCCTACATGATAGACGTGGATGCGTACAGCAATAAACTCCATGGTACAACAATCACGCTTGGATCGTGTGAAAGGGAAAAGATCACTACCGCTGCCTAATCTGCAAAACTGAACATTCTTGTCTTTGAACCCTGCATCACCTATCACGAGTCATGACATCTTAGCAGCATCAGCTTTTGCTCACTTCTGCGCCTTCACAGTTCAGAAGCTTATGCAGCGGGAGAACAAGTGGTGCCAGTGCCGCCAGCACGATGCAAAGCAGCGCTGCAATCCCAACCCACCAGGCAAAACGTGGAATCCCAAGCATAAGCTCATCGCAAACTGCACAAAAATTCAGATATCAATGACCTGATTAAGTGTGCCTCTTAGGCTGTTGCATCATCATAATAAATGCCTGTCGAGCAGGGCGAGTGAAGGCGATAGAAACTGAAGCATGAGCAAGGCAAACGACATGTGCCTAATTAGTCATTTTCAGACAGCATGACACTTGTTTGAAGGAACCCTTTAGAAGTTATCTATAAAACACGGCAATCATAAAGAGGACCATTTGCAGTCGAAATAACTGAATTGCACGCAAATGAAACCCATTAATCCACCAGACAAATGTACCACAAGCTCAATAGAACGTCTTACCGTTTGTATGTATTACACAGAAATTTGTTCTCAACTTCTTATGCATAGTATATTAGTATTATATAAAATGAACTGCTACTGATAGCTAATGTGGAAGTGAAAACAAGCCCTTATGCGGCTAAACGAAGCTGATGTTTGACAGCTTCTTAACACTAACGCTACGAGAATATGATTTTTTTAGGAAAAAGAAGCAGATGCTTAGTATATTTCATTGCACGGGAACATCAGAGATTCATAACAAATGCATTGGAGCACCCAAGACCCAACCACTCATTCACAAAGTATCCATTAGTAGGACCAATGAGGGTGTGCAAAAAGGGTATTCACATCAATGATTCAGGGAAGTCCAGAGTGAAAAACATAGGAATTATTAGGTAGTAGTACTGTAGTTTTAGGCTGCCTTTTCTTAGGTAAGCAGTAAGAAGCTCAGCCTTCCAAATTTGAAGTCATTCATCAAGCATTCAAGCCTATTCAGATTCCAAATAATCTTTAGCTTTCAGTTCCTAGATAAATTGTGTAATAGTAACAAGCATTGGGTATTGATGAACCAAGTTTGGAAATGCATGATGCTTGACACTGCTCAAAAGGGCTAGTTCCTTTTTTTTTTTTGAGGAAAATGGTTCCTCCTTTGTTTTCTAACATGTTTGACTAGTCTGATCTCTGGTAAGACTGGTATCACATCATAAAGTTGAACCGGAATGAATTAGAGAAATACTACTACCATACCAATGTTAAAAAGTGCAAGCTCCCTCTCTGGCACATTTGGCTTTGCCACCACGCCCTCAGGCTCCACAGTGACAAGAACATAAATCTGAAATAGATCACATAGAGCTGTAAAAAAATCACCTGACTGAGGAACGAGATTGGTATCCTGCAGGCAATGAGCAAAAATCAGCTCAAATAGATGATTGAGATTCAACACTAACTGGGTTGCTGCTCTCAGCCTTGAAAATTATCTTCTCCGTGTTGAGCAGCCTCCTGTTCTTACTGCTCCAATCGTCCACAAGCCGAATGGAAAAGCTCGACGGTATCTACAGACACCAACACAACCGTCAGAGACACGAACATGCTGCAACGGTGAAACTACAACCCCTTCATGTTTTCTGAAAATTCGATGTTCTCACGGGAAGGGTACTGATCATACGGAGGCCGGGTAGGAGATCTTGACTTCGTACCACGCGGACGCGCGCAGCCCGTCGATCCTGTAGACCCGGCGGCCGTGGCGCAGCGGCATGGTCTCGGCCACAAGCTCCTCGCCGACGCTAAGAACCCTCGCTGATTCGTCCACCACGCTGCAGGGCGCACACGGAGCTGTCAGGACTCAGGAGAGAGTAGAAGAGGGACAGAAACGGCGGATCAAGGCAGGGGAACGAGGAGGCGTACCCGTGCGCCATGGAAGGGAGCAGCAGGAGCGCCGGGACGAGGACGAGGCAGGCGCCGCATAGCGAGGCGAGCAGCGGCGGCGGAGACGGCATGCCCGATGATTCAGTGCGCCGATGGCCGTCGGCCGTCGCAGATGAGCCGAAGAACGGCGAGGGCGAGATGCGGTCGTCGGAGAGGAGAACCGGTGGCGTGGCGTTGCGGGGACTGGGGAGGCTAGACGGGCCTTCAAAGTTCCTACGGGCCGTTATGAAAATTTTATGGGCTTTATTCATGGGCTGCAGAAACCAGCCCGTCAATCAAAATAACGACTCGACTCCACCACCACTCCCGCAGGCAGCAGAACCAGCGCTCGCGCTGCGGCAGGGTGACTGGGTGAGGCGCGTTTCGATTAGTCCCACCTCGCCGCCTGAAGCTGCGTGGGACGCGGGACGAGGCTACATAACAAGCGCCCCTGCCCACGTCGCAACATACTTACCTGGACGGGGTCGACGGGCGATCAAGAAGGCCCGTGGCCTAGGTCAATGGCCTACATTGCACTTGGTGGGTGCGTTGACTTACTATCTCCCCAAGTGGTAGAGTGGTGTGGCAGAGGGGTACGCGTTCGCGCGGCCCTGTCAAGTCAAAAACTAAATTTTTGGCCCAGTGGGCCTCCGAGCTCAATCAAGTTGTTGGGCCGTTTTTGCAGTGTGCTATCATTTTTTCCAGAAAAAAAAAGAACCGGTAATGTAAGAAATAAGTAAGCTCTCCTGCACACGTAGATCTACTGCTGACTTGTTGAATGCTGAGAACTTCTGCTGTTTTAGTGGCGAGCTGCATGTGTACAGTGTATTTTAAAAAAGTAGTCCCTCCGTCTTTTTTTGCGAAACATATTCAATGTATTCTAGTAAAATGTTTAAAATAACTAAAAGAAAACACATGATAATGCATGTACCCATAGATAAACCCAATTAAAATATTTTCCCTGATTTAGTTTTCCTTTTTAGCAAATGAGCATCACATAGAATGTACAAATTTTTGATTAAAAAAATCATCACACGCCGCATTCAATACAGCGCATTCCAATACAGGGGAAGTACTTTATTTGAAAGTACGCACAAAATATGTAGATTAAGATACAAATCGATTATAGTCAATGTAGAATCAATCCGATACAGTCCAAGTCCATGCTATTCGCCTAATACGAGCAGTCATGCCAGGCACTGTTCTAAAAAGATACGGGTTATTTTACAAGTAACCGAAGATTAGCTATGCATCTCAGTATCTAAAACTCCGATAAAGCCTATCCCCACTGGGGGTTTATTTGGTTCTCGCCTCTGCGATTGGCTCGCACTAACTGAAATATAGGTCATGTGGTCACGTTGTCTGCTCGCGTTGCCTGGGTTGTCCACCGAACCAGGTGTTGAATGCCGCCGCCGACG
The DNA here is from genome assembly GCA_015847255.1 of Hyparrhenia diplandra. Classification (NCBI taxonomy): domain Eukaryota; kingdom Viridiplantae; phylum Streptophyta; class Magnoliopsida; order Poales; family Poaceae; genus Hyparrhenia; species Hyparrhenia diplandra. The sequence continues at coordinate 28,446 of JADLZK010009833.1, forward strand.
ACCGTCACCCTCCCACGAGAAAGTAAATGGGCGCACAATCGATTCCTCTTCCACAGTTTCACCACGCACCATCGATTCCACTACAAAACTGCCACGGCTGCAAGGCCACGCCTCCGCAAATGTGCACTCGCCTATGCCGCCGGCCGCTTCGAGTGCTCGCCCGCACCACAGGTGCTAGCCGGCCGCCATACGATTCGCCTGTGCTCCGCGAGCGAGGCCGTGGAGGAGGCTCCACGCGCGCTCCTCCTCCGCGCCGCGAGTTCCGCCGACTCACACGCGAGGGCCTATAGCAGAGTAGCCGGACTGCTCGCCGCCGTGTCGCTCTCCCGTCGACCCGGCCGCGCGCAGGCTCCGCCTTGCCGGGCGCGTGCGCTCCGCCGGCCGCGGACTCCGCCCAGCGCGGACGCGAGTACGGTGCTCCAATCGGCGGCTCGGCGGTGCTCCAATCGGCGGCTCGGCGGTGCTCCAATCGGCGGCGGCGGTGCTCCAATCGGGAGCAGAGGGACCCGTCTCCATCCGCGGGGCGAGGGGACGCCGGCCCCAGCACCATCTCGTGCTCTGCCTCGGCCTGCTCCAGCCTCTGCTCTCGGTCCCGCGCGACGGGTGCTCGCGAAGACCAAGCAGGGCGTCGACTGAGCCCGTCCGCACCCCATCCCGCGTCAACCGCCGGCATGGACAAGCGCCGTGGATGGCCCTCTGCCCTCGCCTCGGCAGTGAGTGGGCTGCTCCGCGTAGGAGGCATTTGGGCTCCCGCTGGCGTTGTGGACAAGGTGGGCTTCTTTTTTTTTTTTTTTTTTTTGGTTCTGTTGGTGCATGCAGGGACAAGCGCATGCTACAGTGGGAGAGAAATTTGATGCTGATTTCTGCGTGGGTGCAGCTGATAGTGTGGTGCATGTGCTGCAGTGCACGATTTGACTTTGTTTTGGTTTCTGAATTTATATGCGAACTAATACAAATAAGATGAAAAGCTTGTCACATTTTGAAAATTCAAAATTTTAAACTGTTCAAACAAACTCAAATAAAGAAATAAAGAAAGCAAATGTTGTAGATCGATAAGTTCTATTTTTTCATTAGAAATCATTTATTGTCATAAACTCATTTTCTTATAATTTGAAATTCAAAATTTTAAATTATTCAAATGAATATACATGCATCTCCTATTTCTTATAAGTAAACATTTTTAAACCATGGATTATATTACTCCGTGTAAATCGCGCAACGCGAGTCCACCTAGTTTTGTTAACCAAGAACCGTGTATTCCGTACATAGAAATCAGCAAAATTCAACGGTTTCTAGACCAAGACAGGTTGCAAATTGCAACCCCGAGCTTTGAGGAGCACGCGATCGAGCACACAAGGAACGAGTGCCTTCTGCATCTGAATTATTTTAATAAACAATTTCAATATAGTGTAAGCGTCCTAGGGGTTAGTTATGAGCCGATAGGCCTGTCGGCCCGTGGATGGCCGAAAGGGTCGCTGGACACAGGTCGATGTGGCGTTGCGATAGCCGTGAGCTTCATCCAGAAAGGTTAATGAACTTAGCACCTTCGTTCTTTAGGAAATATATATTTTTTTTCAATACAAGATGCGCTGCAGCAGCAGACGATAAAAAGCGAAGATTAGCCACCACAAGATAGCAGCACAGAGGAAGGTCAATTTTTTTAAAAATAAGAAATGAAGAAGAAGAAAAAGGGACAGCACAGCAGGGAGTGGGAACAGCGAGGAGGTCGCCGGGGTGTGCAGGCATGCGTGCACTAGCGGCGATGAGCCAGGCAGCCAGGCAGTGGAGTCTTCTCTTCTGGCCAGTGGCCACTGTCCCCGCAGTGCAAGTTGCGCGTCTTTGCCGCCAAAAAAGAAGAAAAAGGGAGGGAGGCGCTTCCTTTGCGGTGGTGCTGCCCCCGTTGGCGGCCAGATACGGATACGGGGGGACGTGGAAGAAGACGTGAAAGTTGCTTTCGGCGCCCGCGTTTGAACCCGTTGCTAGTTGCTTGCTTGCCGGACTCGGATGCTTTTGCTACTAGCATGTTCCAAGATCACGTCACACCACACACAACACAATGCCGTTTGCCGTGACGGGCCGGACGTGTAGTGAAGAAGGCCAGACCTCGAAGCAGCTCGTGTACGGTACGGAGAGACTAGCACAGTGTAACGATGCACATTTTCTGCGTTGAAACCTGTAGCCAACAGCCAGTTTTGCGTGCACGGCGCGCGCCCGGAGGCCAGGACCTCGTACCCGTAGGTTCCATTCCCCTCCGTTTCTCGCCCGCCCACGCCACGATTCCAGCGCTCACATGGAAAGGTAAGGACAAACACTGTGCACTGTACAATCACCGTGTACTGTTTCCTCGCTGTACTTGTTCAGTTATCACGCCAAATTTTAGGCGCCGTACGTACTCTCCGAATAGTGAGCGTTTCGTGCTTTCCTGCACGGCTGGGTTTCGTTCGTGCGGTGCGAATTGCGTATGATTGGGACCGCAGCGGACGATTCTGATGAACCCGATGGAATCACTCAACTGGTCCGGACAAATTTACCAATCGCCGTCGTTAGTGATTGCAAGCCCTGGACCTTGACCAATTCAACCGAGCTTGCTTGCTGCCTGGACCGGGCCACGCGACACCGACCCCACCTCCGGACCTTATGGAATGTTGTTGCGTGTGACATGTCAAGTATATGCCACTTTACAAACTATTGTTCCTAGCACGCCACATCTATTCATAGCACAGACAATTAAGTACTCATTTATGGCCTATTTGGTCACTATATCGCTCATGCAACAACTAGTAATCCCAAACAGGCAAACACTAGAGAGTAATGGTCTGAATTGTAGGAGTCGTCGATCTTGAATAGCGTGAACTAAGAAATATGTTAAATTTCAACGGCGAACCATCATGTAGTCGTTTTTTGTGTAGATGATGTCATTTCGACCTTTTTGCTCCTAGTCTTTAAGAAACATGCTTTTTTATAATCGAAGAAAGTATATTGTAGAAAACGTCTGGCTTATAGACATGATATGCATCGTTTAGCCATCTGGGGTCCAAGTGGGGTGCTGACCGCGTCTATTTTCCGTTCTTTTTTTTTTCATCTTTGTTTATCAAGGGACATTCTATCTCTCTACTATGTGTATTTACAAGCTTATTGGTTATTGCACGTTAGCTTTGTTTATGAAGGGGCATTCTATCTCTCTATCTCTATTTACAGTTAAACTTATCGGTTATTGGTCATTGAGTATTTGAATTATCCTCTTGTGGCACATCATTTTTTTCCACGAGAGAGATGGTAAGACTTTAATAATTATTATACAAACATAAAAGACAACCATGCTTAATAAGAGGCTTACATGCGCATGATGTCAGCAGAATAGCCAAGCTACAAATGGATACCAGAGAATAAAAAATTCCAACCGCTCGGCCAGGCTGAAACAAAAGACCAACGAATCATAGTGTCAGACAAGCGAACAATGCAAATCCACAAGACCGTGTCAATACACAGTACAATAGTTTAGCCTAACCAATGGAGCGTATCCCAAGGGCCAAGGCCTCTCAGTCGCCGTCGATTGATTTTTTTATTAACCACCTGATTTGATCATCTCACACAAGCGCACCGGGTACACGCCTCGAAAATCCGTTGACGGCCCCACCGCACGGGCCCCTCCGGAACAGCAGTCACGGCCGGCACGCGCCGCTTTAATCCACGTGGATCCCTCCTCCCTCCCTCCCTCCCCGCAACTGCAAGGACCCAGCCCACGAGACAGCCCTCTTCATGCCGCCTGCGGGCCGCACCACGAGCCACAGAGCTCCATGCACCGAGCCCACGCGGCCTTCCCGCGCCACGATGGCCACGATCACGCCGACCCCCAGACCGCACGGCTTTTCAAAATCATCAGGGGAAGGTCCAAATTAACATTCGCCAAGAGGGGATTAACGATTAAAGTAAGCGGGTTTATGCGATGATGAAAACGTAAACAACTGGTATAACACACCCCCTCCCAGGTTATTAACCTCTCGGGCTCGAAAGGCCTTCCTTCCCCTTGGGCCGCTCGACCGCCTCCGCCGCTGCCTTGCTCCCTCCGCGCCCACCACGAACGAAGCGCACGCGGCACGCGCGGGCGCAGCCTCCCTCGCGCGCCTCGCCTTCCCACTGCTCTGGTCCTCCCCCCTCTCCAGCCCGCGCCTCCTCTTCCTCCACCTCCTCCTAGGGTTAGGGCAAGGCGTCGCGGGGTGCCGCGGCGCCCGGCGCAATGCGGAGGCCGTCGGGAGCCGGGGCGCCATGCCGCCGCCGCGCGATCCAGGTGCTCGTGGCTGTCTCCCTCGCCTACGCGCTCGCCGTGCTGCTCCTCGAGTCGCCGCTCGTGTCCACGTCCCTGCCCGGGGCGGGGGCGGGGGCGTCCGCCGCGGCGTCGAGGAAGCTCCACCTCGACGGCGCGTGGGGGGGGCGCGGGGTGGGACGTGCCGGCGCGCCCGCTAAGCACCCGGGGAGACCCTCTCGGCGGACGCGGGGCGAGGACGGGCGCGTCGGTTGGCGGGGATCGTCTCTGGCCTCGAGCTCCCGCCACCTCAACTCCACCCGCTCAGGCTCGCTTCGCAAGGTCGCCGCCGAGGCCGCCGAGTCAGGGGCTCGCGTGTTCTCCGACCTGGAGGCTCTAGCGACGGCCCAGGTGTCCTCGCTTGATTCGTCAGGGGAGGGAGGAGAAGGGCAAGTGCCCGCACTCGATCGTCCTCAGCGGCGACGAGTTCCGGGAGAAGGGGCGGACGGTGGAGCTGCCGTGCGGGCTCACGCTGGGTTCGTATATCACGGTCGCTGCGACGCCGCACCGGGCGCACCCTGAGCGGGATCCTAAGATCACGATGCTCAGGGAGGGGGAAGAGCCGATCATGGTGTCGCAGTTCATGATGGAGCTGCAGGGGCTCAAGAACGTGGACGGCGAGGACCCGCCCAGGATTCTCCACTTCAACCCTCGCCTCCGCGGCGACTGGAGCGGCAAGCCGGTGATCGAGCAGAACACCTGCTACCGCATGCAGTGGGGCACTCCGCTCCGCTGCGAGGGCTGGAGGTCCCGTGCCGACGAGGAGACTGGTCTGCACCCTCCACTGTCACCAGATAAATAAAGTATTACGGATTACATTGGCACAAAGGATTTTATTCTGATTGGATTGTTCTGCAGTGGATGGGTTGGCCAAGTGCGAGAAGTGGATTCGGGATGATGAAGGGCGGTCGGAGGAGTCAAAAACGTCATGGTGGCTGAACCGGCTCATTGGCCGCACAAAGACCGTCTCCGTTGATTGGCCATACCCATTCGTGGAGGACCGCCTGTTTGTTCTAACTCTCACTGCTGGATTGGAGGGTTACCATGTGAATGTTGATGGACGCCATGTGACATCATTTCCATACCGCACTGTAAGTGGCTCTCGCTTTCGCTTGTACTACATGGATTGGCGGGGAATGGAATTGTAATATTATTAATATATGGGTTGGTGCACTGCCGTCCGTGTTTGGCACTATTGTTAACTTTTTGTCTCTGGTGGTGCTGGTAGGGATTTGTTCTTGAGGATGCTACTGGCTTATCATTGAATGGGGACCTAGATGTGCAATCAGTGTTTGCGGGGACTCTGCCCACCACACATCCTAGCTTTTCTCCACAGAAACACCTAGAGATGTTACCCAGTTGGCAGGCCCCTCCCCTTCCAGACGAACCAGTTGAGATTTTCATCGGTATCCTGTCAGCAGGCAACCATTTTGCTGAGCGTATGGCTGCGAGAAAGACATGGATGTCTGCTGCTCAGAAGTCGTCGAATGTTGTGGCCCGGTTCTTTGTTGCCCTGGTAAATCTTGAAGACCAAACTCGAGTACTTTTTTTTTTTTTTTTGGTGTTGGATTTGAGCTGATCATTGTTCTTTCCTGCAGCATGGCAGAAATGAGGTTAATGTGGAGCTGAAAAAAGGAGGCTGAGTTTTTTGGGGACATTGTTATCGTGCCATTCATGGATAGCTATGATTTGGTTGTTCTCAAGACAATTGCCATATGCGAGTACGGGGTATGTCTAAGTGCTTTTGCTCTTCAAAATTTGCTACTATGAATCTTCGTCCTATATTGAATTTGTCCTCTCAGGTCAATGTTGTATCTGCTAGATACATTATGAAGTGCGATGATGATAATTTTGTTAGACTTGATTCAGTAATGGCTGAAGTGAAGAAAATCAGAATGGTGTAAGTCTCTATATAGGGAACATGAATTACCACCACAAGCCATTCTTGCGATGGGAAATGGGCTGTTACTTATGAGGTAAACTTATATTCGATTCCACAATGATCTCATGTGCCCGTTCTCCTTCCATTGATTGAAAAGATTGAAAAATGAAAATGAAGATGCCCTGCGCTCTATGTTGTTGTAGGTAACTGTTCAAAGCATGGTATTTCATTTCATTTGTATGGCTATTAAACAACATTAGCAATAGCAATCAAACATGTTTCCCTTGTACTCCCTCCGTCTCTAAATACTTGTCGTTTGCGCTTCCCAAGAAAACGACTAAAATTAAATTAAAATTAAAATTAAAATTATTTATAATTATAGTATATAATTAGTACCATTGGAAAGATCTTGAATCTAGTTTCTTAACAAGTTTATTTGAAGCTACAAATGTTTCACATATTTTCTACAAATCGAGTCAAACTTGTGGCACTCACACCCAAAAAACGACAGTTAAGAAGGGATGGAAGGAGTAGGGTCTAAATCGTTCATGAAGCCTTGAAATCAGATAAAAAATTAATTCGCCGTACCCTGATGTCAAATATACGGAATCTTTCTCCTATTCAAAGAAATCTAATAAAGGTTCATTTCGGAAAATATATCACATAAGTATCACATAACTGAATGAGTTAATGCGCCAACGCTACATGGATTAGCTCCATGAGTTGAATTGTGTAACTATGGTTTTCCTTGGAACAAAATCGGTTCTGTCAATCTTTTTTCCTGCAAGTGTTTTTGCACTATTTTACTTCTGTAATTTTTTTCTGTTTTTTTTTCCGAACAACTATGTGTGTTGACTTTTGTTTCATATGCACTGAGGAAGCTGTAGCCTTGAATCTTCTAATCTTCACTCAGTTTACAGCTTTTGATCTTCAATCAATACCTTTTTCCATTGTTAAAATTATGAGGCTATTTTTGTGTTGCTGAGATTGGCTTGCTGTATGCATTTTCATTCAATAATTACTGAAAGCTTATACCACTCCGTTTGTTAATATACCCACTATATTCTAATTAAATTATGTAATAACTTTTATCGTATCTGCATCCAATTAAAAAGAATGAAATTTGATCTTTTGTACATTTAATATTTTCAACAGTAAAAGTTGACATAACAGATTGGTTATTGCTGTAGGTATTACACTGCTACTGTTGGCTTTTGTTGAATTAGTCTGTACAAAGATATTTTTACGGTCTTACCCTCAAATTTGACTGTGCGACCTTTTATCTCGTAATAAATCACTTTTTATATCATACTTGTGCCAGTAATACAGAACTTAGCAAAGCATTATCCTCTACCTCACTTCACTCTCTGACTCAGTATATCAGCGAAAAAATCGATGGTTTACCAGAGATGCCCTTTTATCTTTTTTTACTTCGTTCTCTTACCAAGTGGCCCTTCATGTTGCCTGGAGAGTACTGGACTGTTTCAACATTTAATGCATGCATTTCTCATCTATGCTTATCTTCTGTGCTTTACAGGAATGGCCAGAAGAGGATTATCCCATCTATGCAAATGGTCCTGGATATGTTATATCCTCTGACATCGCTGAATCCATTCTATCAGAATTTTTAAACCATAAATTAAGGGTAGGCTCAGTTGATTGCTTCTTGTCTGCATTTTGTTACAGTAATAGGGGCACATATGTTATAAACAGTTTGCATTCTTTATTTACAATAACTTGGGACCTACCTGATCATATCTCCTTTCAGAAATTCATAAACAAACTACCATTGATTACTGTACCACTAGATAGCTGCTACATGAGTTTGTAAGATGCACATGATGCCGACAAGAGTCTAAGTTTCATTTCTTGCTGTGCAGCTTTTCAAAATGGAGGATGTGAGCATGGGCATGTGGGTCGAGCGGTTCAACAACACCAGATTTGTTAAATATGTCCACAGCGTCAAATTTTGTCAATTTGGATGCATAGATGATTATTACACTGCACACTACCAATCACCAAGGCAGATGTTGTGTTTGTGGGACAAGCTGCAGGCTGGAAAAGCCCAATGTTGCAATATGAGATAGCAGCAATGGAGATGGTGGTAGTGGGTAGGCCCATCCTTATTCACAAGAGAGTTGAGAACCTAGAAGCCTTGAGATTAACTTAAAAGAATATTGGCTGAAAATAAATTAAACCCTCGAGATGACTGACAAATGGCCATTTAACGGATTTTTTGGTATAGCTGACCAGGTGGTGTTTAAGCTGGAAATGGAAACAAGGGGAATGAACAGCAGCCTGTAACGCCTTTCCTGATTGAGCGTGCGGTGCTCTTCTTTCTCAGCGCATAGACGGAGTTCTGTGAGCAGTATGATACCTGCTTGGGGGCTTGATTTGTAAATGGGACGGGTAGAAAGTTTAGTTAAATAACTGTTACTTTTGGCACGATTGGCTGTGGTTGCAGTCATAGACAACCCAGCTGGTACAGATGAGCGAAGTTGGTAGTGTACAGAATTTTGCTGTGCTACTTATCTTAACATGGTCATAAGTTATGACTTGATTGGCAGGTGGACTTGTCACTATCTCACGACTTAAGCTCTGTGATTTTTTTGACATTTAACTGCAGTTATTACTCTTACAAATTATAATTCAGTTTCTACTCCTTTCATTCTAAACTACTCCAGTCCACTTTGGTTTTGTCCTTTTTTGGTGTAATTTTGACCAAGTTTATAGGAAAATGAATCAATATCTAGAACATTAAATCAGTTTCATTGGATTCTATACATGAAATATGTTTTGATAGAGAATTTATTTGAACATGCAGATGTTAATATATTTTTTCTTCCTAAAACTAAATAAACGTTAGAGAATTTTAAAGTTAGCTGTAATTTTAATTTGGAACCGGAACGGATGAGGTTTGAGTATTAGTTTATGCTCATGCATACTGATGCGCACCTAACATAAAAGATCGATCTATGTAGACAATGATTAGCTTCCTTTTGTATGCGTCAAAGTATTATTAACCTCATTTGGAGCAAATTTGATGTAAATTTATACTGTATATGTAAAGACTACTCTCTCACATATATAAACGCACGTTTTCGTCATCTAATAATGAGCCTGTTTAGATCCAGGTTCTTTAGAGTTAGTTTGAGCTGGTTTGTGCTCCGCACAAAAAGAGGATTAGCATTATTGACCCCATGAGAAAGCACTAACACCTTCGGCTCCGCGCACTGGGAAAAGGCTTCCGCGACAGGAAACCGGCTACTAGTTAGGAAGTCTAACCCAAAAAGACTCAAACAGGAGGGCAGGGGCGGAGCCACATTATTCTAGCCTGGTGCACAGGGCACAAGGACCAAGATGATTTTTGTGTGTAAATTGATTAACATTCACCATGTATCATATGAAAAAAATCAGAGGTTACTTGAAGCATCTAGGCCCCCTAGATTGGGTTTCGATGATTGATGACAATGTAATTATCATGACTAACGTGTGTTTTGCAGAAGCAAGTGTGAGTTAGGTCATGATAATGGTGATCTCGAGGCGAAAGAGTTTGTTACGCCCACGGCGATGGAATTCGTTCGGTTTTCGAGGATGGACGACAAGGTTAAGGGCGGCTAGTTCCGATTGTCGGCGGAGTTGGGTGACATCGGATTAGTTGTTAGGACTTTGTTTTTATTTTTCGCCGTACTATTAAGGGGGTACAATGAGTAGCTTGACCTAGGTGAGTCTAGAGACGAGGTTATGCGTGCACACTTGAGTTTCTTTAGCACTAGGTAGCTCAATTTATGCACGAGACTTGTTGGAGTTGAAGCAATTCACGAGACGCGAAGATGGAGATGAAAAAGGACCTCAAAGGCCCGGCCGGACGCACCGACCGGACAGCGACCGGACGCTTCCGGTGGGTGCGTCTGGCGAGAGCATGTTCGGGCGAGGTCCAACCGGACGCTAGCGGGCCGGGCGCTTCGGTGTGGGACGGAAGACGCCGGGGCCTTCGGTCGGGGCGTGTCGAGGCCGTGTCGTTTCTCGACCGGGCCTTGGCCGGACCTTGACCGGACTCACGGGTGCGTCGGTCGGCCGCTTTTCCTCGCGAGAGAAGCGATTTCGTGGAGTTGCTTTGGTGGGGCTATATATACTTTGTCCCCGCGACCTTGCCCCTCTCTTGCCCATTTGTTCGGTGAGAAACACCCTTGAGAGTGCACGGAAGAGCAAAGAGCCTTAAGGTGGTCATCCATGCAAGATTATGGATCATCCTTAGAGTGTTTGAGAGACTCAAGTGTGCATCCACTCTTCTCCTAGGCTTGTTGAGATCAAGTGAGAGTTCGTGCTTGTTTCTCTTGGTGATCGCCATCACCTAGACGGCTTGATGGCGGATCATGGCTTGAAGATCACCCGGGTGGTGCTTGTGGGTGGCTCAAGCAAGCTTGTGAGCGGTTTTGGGTGATTCACCGCGGAGTGTCGAAGAATCAACCCGTGAGAGCACTTAGTTCTTGCGAGGACTAAGGGGGCGATACTCTCGAGAGTGCTCCAACGAGGATTAGGGGGTGTGGCGACACCTCGATACCTCGAGGAAAAAATCGCCGTATTCCTTCCTCTCTTTACCTTCCGCATTTAAATTCCGCAATTCTATTTCATGTCTTTACATTCTTAGAATTGCCATGCTAAGTAGGATTGGAACCTAGGGTGCAAAACTTTGTGCGGTAGTTGTTAGAAACACACTTAGGCACAAGAGGGTGAATATGGGCTAGTAGGTTGTTTATTTGAGTTAAAATTTTAGATTAGCCCAATCCACCCCCCTCTTGGACATCTCGATCCTTTTCATTACTTAGGCGGTGCACCACCTTCATCTTCAGGCTAGCTTAGCCCCCGTAGGAGGAGGGTTTAGAGTGGGGCTAGTTTTATCTAACCCAATAAAAAACAAACTAGCTAAAAAGCTCTTTGTATCTTTTTTAATAAAGAAAAGCTCTTTGTATCTAGATGAAGGCAGACATGTATGGTTTATTTCTCCACCGTTTGGTGTATGTAACTCCTATACACTTGATGATCATTAAAGTGATGTAGGTTCTGTTAAAAAAAAGACATGTTAATTAGAGCTAGTTGATTGGGTCCACTAAAAGTGCATTTTCTCTCTTCCTCCATCCACACCAAATGATTAGAAAATGACATTTAATGTCAATCTAACCTCTCCCTCCAAACACCCCTAGGGCTATAGTTAGTTTAGAGTTAGAGTTAGTTTCTTGCTCTAACTAAGTTACAATCCAAACAAGCCCAATAAAGTAAGTCACTAAGCGGGAGAGTCCCAACCCGAGGCCCGGTCTCGGTGGGTATTTTGTAAGAGTTTCATAGCATTAAATTCTAGTGCCACGTAAGCAATTTTTTTCATGATGTGGCAATGTAGTTAATAGGGAGAGTTCCATCAATTTTTTTTTGAGAATTACACGAAGATAACGCAGACGCTTACAACACGCCGCGCACACTCACCCCTATGAACACACGCGACGCGAAACCCTACCCCTATGAGCACCTCCGGAGGGACCTGGGCGGCCGGCTACAAGATCGGAGATTCTCGAAGTCACCATAGGCCCCGTCGCCGCGTCGGCGGAACGTCGTTACCACTTAATGCATACTTGTAGCCGGTAAATCCTTGGGAAAATCCAGGGAAAAGGTGCGGCAGGGAGGGATTTGAATTGGGTGGGCGGCCCCACCTGGACAGTCATCCTACCATTGGACTACAAGCCAATTCGTGAGAGTTTCATCAAATGTGAGAGGAGTTTCACCCCTATGAAACTCTCACAATCTAGGTAACTGACCTTCAGCGTAAACAATTTCGTCTTCAGCCCACGGGCTGGAATCTGACATTGCCGCAAGAAGACTAGTAACCATAACCCCAGAAGCCCACGGGTTGGAAAAACAAACATCTGACGAGCTGCTGGCCTGCTGCCATATAAGGCCAGAGAGATTGCCCAGGGCCCGCCGCCGCGCCGACCTTGCCGTCGCGCGCTCCTCTTCCTTACCCCCACGTTGCCTCCGGCTCAATCCCCACCGGGCACCACCTCGATGAGCCGCCGGGATCACAACCAGCGGCCTCGGCCCACCCAAGGATACGACCTCGCGCCGCCGCCGCCGCCGCCGCCGCCGCGCAATGGTATGGCGGCGCCTCGATGCCGTTCCCCGACCCGGGTGCGGCGGCGCTGCACGGGATGAACCCCTTCGGCTTCGCCCTAACCCCTTCTTCAATAACCTCCTCTTCCAGAACCCCGCTGCCCTAGCTGCCTACCAACTCCAGCAGCAGCAGGCGCATCACTTCGCCTCCCATGCGTACCACCAGGCTCCTGCCGGTAACGCCAATCACCGCCCGACCAAACCCGTCGCCGCTGACAAACCTGCGCCGCCGGGCACCCAGTCGAAGCAGCAGCGGCCACCGGGCAACCAGCAGGCCGTGCTCGACCGGGCGCAAGAGGCAGCGAGGAAGGCTCGGGAGGAGCTCGTGAAGGGCGGGGAGGGCGTTACGGCGTGGAAGGTGGCGCAGGCGGTGCTGGTGGCGCTCAAGGCCGACTCGTGGGACTCCCTCGGCGTCCAGCCCCAGGATGTGCCTCTCCTGCGGGACCTCTTCCTAATCGAAGGCAAGGTCGGCACTCAGTACCTGTAGTCACAAATATGACGTACTCCCTTCTGTCTAATCGTATTAGAAGTCACTACAACACTTAGTGCAAAAATTAAGCTGTGGTACATGATCAAAGCTAGTTATAAGTAGCATCTAACGAAACTAGAATCATTAATAAGGGAGTAGTCAGTTCCTTTATCTTATCAATTATATACCGGTCGATTTAGGAGTTGTTTGATGACGAAAGTGTGAGGGCATTTTTATTCCGCATGCAATTGCAATTCTTGTTTAGCTCCTTCTATTAGTCTCAAGTCATTACTATTCGGTAGAAATTACTTAGCCATTCTGGTAATTTACTGTTGATGAGCATTATTTGGCGCTTTCAGGTGAATGCATTCATACATTGCTATGTTGCAGCAAGAAAAATTGTAACGGTTTATGATGTCGAGGTTGAGATATGCAAGAATGAGGGGGTTTTGCAATTTGAAGAGCTGGGTTTGGGACCTTTCCTTCAGCACCCACTAGTTGCACATTATTTTTCAGTGCCAACTGATTTGTCTGTGGTGCCTAAGCTTTCTAGTGAGGGAGATTGTCAGTGTCCTGATGAAATTTCTGGATAAATCAAAGAAAAGAATCGCAATTGTAGATTTCTTGAATCATCTCGCAGAGAAAAAATCAGTCTCTGGGAAGGAAAAACTTGGTGTGTGCGGGTACAGAGCTTGGGGTATGTACTTGTTTCGAAATCATGTATTTATTATCTTTCGACATGTGATTTGAATATTGACTCTGGTGTGCTCCGCATACTCTGAAACAGAAATGCCATTCTACTTTTTTACTAATTTTAGGAGGTTTTTGTAGGTTGCATATTTCCTTACTACAACAGGCCAAGCAAACAGAAGTGTCTGCTGCAAAGTTTCTAGGAAATATGAGTGATTCTGGTAATAGTAGTCGGGAGAAGGATTTGTTGAAAAATGCAAGTTTCCGTAATCACAAAAGGCTTTGGACAAGAGGTTTATTTCTTTAACTAATCGTATAAAGCAGTTACCAGGCATCAATAAGCATATCCATTTTGATTTAACCGATGATGAAACTAATGGTGATACTGGTTCTGAGGATGGTAAATCTGATGATAATGAGAATAAGAATGAATGTTCTGTTCTTGACAAAAAAGATGGTGATAACCGTGTGAATAGCTGCCCATATCCGTCAAAAACTGAAGAACTGGAAAGGCTTGGTTTGAAATCTGAAATTAATAAAAGGCCATCTTTAGAGAATAGCAAGCCAAAAGAGAGCGGAAAAAAGGGGAAAGTAACTGAAAAAAGAAAATTTGAAGAAATCTGGAGTCCTAGCTGTTCGTGCAAGCAGCCTAAGAAGCAGCAAAAGGTGCAAGACCATGAAGCATCACCGAATTGTTTCCTAAGTATAGGTAAGCTGGAGAATTTTGTAACAACATGGAAGGAAACATGTCGTGAACATCCAGTTCAACAGGTACGTTTAGTACTCATCATAATTGATTCTATATTTTCTTTAAGTAATTGTGAAGCTGAGTAATCTAATGAGGCTGCAAGCCTGCAAGCATACAACCTCCTTTGTCTCTACCAAATTGCTCTGTCTGGACTTTCCTTTTTCTGAAACTAATTTGATTGTACCTGTAACTGGCCGCAGGTTTTGGAAATGTTAGCAAATTACTATGGAAGAACACTAAAAAGAGAAGAAGAGAATAATAAATTTCTTCTCACAGTACCCAGGCATTGGCCTTCTCAATGTTGCTGTGAGTTGATTATCCTCTTTTATTCATTCGACTTGAATTGTGAATCTTTACTCTAGTTACTATTCATTAATGACCTTTGACCTGCACTGTGTGATAATAACACACAAATTAGGAACTGGTTGGCCTGATTTTGAATTTCTCTAGTCATGTAGATCCCTCAAGTCGTCTTATATGATTTGGACTTTTGTAGGAACGATTGTTCATCCTTTTTTTTTTTTTTTTTTTGTGAGCGAAAAGATCTAGTCATTGAACAGTTTAAAATAGGGCGTGATATATGATGATTCTGTTTGGCTCGGCATTCAAGTGATTATGTATTAGATCTTAAAATTCAGGAAAAGTTCAAATGTTCACCTGTTTAGGTGTTCGATTGAAACCTCAGGTAGCAATGCATGTTTTGAATGTGATGCTATGAACAGGCCAGGTTAGTTATTCTAGGTGCGTAGAGGTAGAAATTTGTTGACCTTGCATATTCATTGTTTATTTTTTTTGTACATGAATTTTGTCCCCTATTTTTGTTATCAATTGATTATTGATGTATTTGATCAGTGTTACCATTTTTAAATCTTTCTTTAAACTTTGCTGCCATGGACATGCAGGTTAAATCAATGGGATGTGGTTTGCTGGATAGCATTTATGATGTGATACAGCTTGCTAGTGAAGAATAATGTGTCTTCAAGCCCTCTTCCTAACACCACCACCGAGGTTATGGAAATAGAGCCTCCAAGTAAAGAAAATACTGGTTGTACTGATGGAGCCCATAAGAAGGGTGAAGACAACAGGGCTGGACATAGTGTGTACTCTCTCTCTCTCATTTGGTTCAACTGCACTTGATACTCATTTTCTGCTGAACACTGTACATAAGAATGTCCTTTTTCATATGTCCATTTGTTCATGCAGGTGTTGCTGTTGATGATGTCATCAGGAGGATAACGGAATATATTGAATCCAACAGTAAAATATCTGGTGATGTGACTTTGCAAGTGAGGGCACTTAATGATTGTGAAGCATGGGTAACTACTCAATTTTCAGCAGATCAATTCAGTGCTCTTGGTCATGGGACATTCCTTGAGTTTTTGGACAAACATTGTCATCAGTTTCGAACTGCTTTGAATAGTTTCTTGAAGGAGGGTACCTGTAATTCTTCATCTCTGGAAGTTTCTGTACTGCAGCAGCAAATTGAATTTTTACTTTGTCAAGCTGAGAGTAATTGGCTGGAAGATGGTGGCTTTTCAGAGGATAGTTTCGTTATGCTTCTTAAAGGCAATTTCCAACAATAAGCTTTAATATCGTGCAAGACAAATCTGGTAAAGGAGTTCCTGGATTTATTGAGGGGCAGAAGAAAGACATACAAACACGTAGTTTAAAATTTTCCATCTCTTTGTTGGAGAAACGGTGGTCTGGAACTTTGCCAAGTAGACATGAGAATGGTGATGAACTGGGAAACAGTGTCGCTAAACAATCTTATTATTGTGGTACAGTTTGCTCACGAGAGGCAATTAATTGTTTACTGAGGGCTCCTATGCTGTCTGATCTGCATATTTGGTCCCATTGGGATTCACTATTTGCTCCTACACTGGGCTCCTTTGTACATTGGTTGCTGAATACTGGTCCAATTCAAGATCTAGCATGTATTGCAACCACAGACGGTAGGTTTATTAGAGTAGATTCATCAGCCACAGTTGACCAGTTTCTGGAAGCTATTATCCAACGCTCACCATTTCAAGTTGCAGTGAAACTGCTTTCACTGCTATACATTTACAATGGTTCTACGAACACCCCAATGTCATTGCTAAAATGTTATGCACAGCGAGCAATAAAGCTCATAGTAGATAACAACAATGATTTGATGAATGCTAAATGTGAAAACAAAATATTTATGCCTGGCGAGCCCCAAAACCTAAGTAGTGAAAGCTCTACTTGGTTTGCTGGTCAGTGTCAAGAAAACTCTCAGGTGTCATCTGCAAGATTGATCAGGTCTGATAGCTTGCCAAACTTTGATAACACTGTTCATTTGATTGCGAAATTTGTACTTGATTGTCTTGGTCATCTACCTCCAGAGTTCCGTAGTCTTGCAGCAGACATACTATTGGCAGGATTTCGGGTTGTTACTAAGAACTGGCATGCAGTTATGTTGCATGAAGCCACTGAAAACGGGCAGCTTTGCATGCTTCATGATATTGGCTTGTCACTTGGAGTTGTGGAATGGGCTGAAGATTGCCGTAGGTTGTGTTTAACTGAAGAAGTTCATGTGCAGACAGAAATGCATTCTTCTGCCAAGCTTGCATCACTTGCATCTGAGGTAGCCACGAATGAAAATTCTAACATGCATATTTCTAGTGATGTGAATACGATGGATGAGAGGAGACAATCGTTTCCTGGCATAAAGGATCAGGTTGGTATAGATAATGAAGACAACAAGATGTTAAATCCTGCTGGAACTGAGGCAGATATTGCAGAACTACGTACTAGCAGATCTTCCATGATGGAAGAAACAAATCTTGAGGAAGCATCACTTGTTATTGAGACTATACGGCGTGAAGAGTTTGGTCTGGATCAGGCATTAAGTGAGACTGAGAATAGCTTGTTAAAGAAGCAGCATGCCAGACTTGGCAGAGCATTGCATTGCCTTTCGCAAGAACTATATTCCCAGGATTCTCATCTACTTCTTGAGCTGGTAGCTTGAACTATGCTCTTCCTTTACACTCAGATTTTGTTGTGTGCTTGGAGCTTACATGGAAAATTGAGATTTTTTTTTTTTTTGGCCAATCATATATCAGGTACAGAACGCTGGCGACAATACATATCCTGAGGATGTTGAACCAACATTAGCATTCATTCTCCAAGAGAATGGTATTGCTGTTCTAAACAATGAGAGGGGATTCTCTGCTGAGAACATTAGAGCACTCTGTGATATTGGTAACTCGACAAAGAAAGGATCAAACCAGGGTTATATTGGAAATAAAGGCATTGGATTTAAGTCAGTTTTCCGGGTAGGTATTAACATAACAGTAACTTTTAAGTTACTATATTGTCCACGGTTTCATAGATTCACTATTGTATTGCTTATTTTAGTTTATTGGTACATACCCTATATCTTGTGACTTTTGAGTTGTCTGGGGGAATGAATATACCAATTAATTTTGTCACTTATGTTTTGTAGGTAACTGATGCTCCGGAGATCCATTCAAATGGTTTCCATGTGAAATTTGATATCACAGATGGCCAGATTGGTTTTGTGTTGCCAACTGCAGTTCCACCTTACAGTACCACTTCTTTTAGTAGAATGTTGTCCGTTGAAGATGACAAGGATGCCCATTCGTGGAACACTTGCATTTTACTTCCCTTCAGATCAAAATTTAGGGAGGGCACTGGTATGTGCTCCATTGTGTCTTTGTTTTCAGATCTGCACCCATCTCTACTGCTGTTCCTTCATCGACTAAAATGTATCAAGTTTAAGAATTTGTTTGATGACACACTTCTGATTATGAGAAGGGAGGTTCTTGGTGATGGCATTGTGAGAATCTCGCATGGGATTGAGACAATGAGTTGGTTGGTGGTCAGTAAGAGGTTACAAAGGTACTATTGTGCGGCATGATGTGTCCACCACAGAGATAGCTGTGGCATTTACTTTGCAGCAGACTGAGAAAGGAGATTATGAACCTTACTTGAAGCAGCAACCTGTGTTTGCTTTTCTTCCTCTAAGGAATTACGGTCTTAAATTCATTCTTCAAGGAGATTTTGTTTTACCATCTTCCAGAGAGGAAGTGGATGCGGATAGTGCATGGAATCAGTGGTTGTTGTCTGAATTCCCTTCTTTGTTTGTCAGTGCCCAAGAATCCTTTTGTTCTCTTCCCTGTTTGAGAGGTGCCCGGAAAAGCTGTCACAGCCTTCTTGAGTTTTATTCCTCTAGCAGGAGAGGTTCATGGATTCTTCAGCCAGCTTCCTCACTTGATCCTTTCAAGTTGCGTCTGACCCGCTGCATGTTTTGGATGGCTCTACTGTGCAATGGGTCTATCCATGCAATACACTTAGGGGTTGGGATGAACAAACTAAAATGCTATTGTCCGAAGGCTTACTTCATGAACATCTTGGCCTTGGTTACCTCTCAAAAGATATTGTTATATCTGATAATTTATCAAGGGCCCTAGGTATTCATGACTATGGACCAAACATTTTGCTCGATACCATCTCATCTATTTGCCGAATTAATGGTTGTATTGAGTCATTGGGCCTGGAATGGCTGTGTGCTTGGTTTGTTAACCTTTATCTGATGTTGCTGGCTCATTCTTCTCGAAATGTTTCCTCAGCACGAAACCTCGAAGATGTTCTTTTGGATAAAGTTAGGAAAATACCATGCATCCCACTTTCAGATGGTTCATTTAGCTCTGTTTCAGATGGTCCTATATGGTTGCCATATGATGTTGTCAGTTCCATTCCTGAATGCAGAAGTAGCATTCAGAATTTTCCAGTTCTATATGGTAATCTTCGAACTGTAAGTCCAAATCTTCTCTCTGCGTGCTGCAAAAATAAATGCCTCATGGAGGAAGTCAAAATCAATGATCTGGCAGACATGCTCCAAAAGATTGGGGTGCGAAAGTTGTCTGGGCATGACATTATTAGAAATCACATCATGGAGTCCTTGCGTAACGGTTTAGATGCTAATGTGGCGGATAGAACAATTAAGGAGTATTTAAGCTTTATTATGGTTCATTTTCAGTCTTCTTGCACCAGCTGTAACTTTGAAAAAGATGAGATAGTGTCAGAACTACGGAAGAGTCCTATCTTCCTTACAAACCATGGATACAAGAGCCCAGCTGATGAACCAATTCACTTCACTAAAGATTATGGAAATTCCGTGGGCGCTAAGCAGACTGCTTCAGAATGTAGAAATTAGTTGGATTGAACTTGATAGTAGCTATTTGATTCATCATGGTTCAGAGTCGTCATCATTTGAGCAGGGGAAAAATGGAGGCGATTTTTTTGAAGAGATGGGTGTGACTGATTTTTGTGCAGGTAGTGAAAGTTGAAAAAAGTTTATCCCAAGTCGATTCTCTTCTAGCAGGAGGCCTTTCTCTAGCTGATGTATCTGCAAAAACCCTGTACAGTGTATGATTGGGAGTCACCAGAATTATCTAGAATTTTATCAATATTTTCTTCAAAAAGATGCAGGGAAAATTGTGTATATCTTCTTGAGGTTCTTGATAGATTCTGGGATGATCATTATAGTGCAAAATCTAGGATCCTCACAGATGCTACACATTGTGGTGAAAACAGAGCAGTTGAATCATCCTTTATGAAGTGCATTCAAAGCTTCAAATGGATAGCATCAAGAATGGATGAGGATCTTCATTATCCAACAGATTTATTCTATGATTCTGAAAATGTCCGCTCTCTTTTTGGTAGTGTGGCTCCATACGCTGTACCGCAGGTTGGTGAATCTGTCCTTACCAAATTGTTCTGGAATTTAATGGTTACCTCACCTTATTCCTTTCTGGGACAGGTATCTAGCAGTTCACTTAAGAAGGCCATTGGATTCAAAACAGAGGTGTCCTACTGTGATGCATTGATGGTCCTGAAGTATTGGATAACGTCAAAGGTTCCTTTTAGAGCAAGGTAACTAGTAGGTTTCACCATCTAGATTATGCACTTATACTGTATGTTTGAGAAATATATGAGCCACAAATTTGTTATGCAAATCTGAAGCATAATCACTTAGCTGTCCTTTTCTCCTTTTGCTTTTTAATTAATGAAATATATGTTGTGGGTTAACCTTTCTTTTCTTCAGCATGAGCCAGATGTGCAAATTCTATACCTTCTTGTCAGAAGGTGTGGCAGACTCAAAGATTGACATTAAACGGGAGTTCATGTCATCTCCCTCTATATTTTACACCACTACAGCGTCCTCGGGCAAGTGAGGTTATTCCTGGAAGGTTTTTGGCGCCAGAAGACCTCTATTGGCATGACCCAACAGGATGCTCTGAAATAACAGAGGATTTCATTGCAAGTGAAAAATAGAAGCATGTTCCCAAGAAGAATGCTGTCTGTGGCGTATCAAACCTTTGTGAATTATTTACTCTGACATTTGGTGTACCAAAGGCTCCAACAACATCAAATTATGTTGAGATGCTGCTACAGCTGTCAACCATTGCATTGCCTTCACAGGCAGCAAACCATGTAAGTTGCTTTACTGCATGAGTTTATAGCTTTCTGTTAACTGTTAAGTAGATACTCCCAGTTAATCACGACCTGAGTTATCCTGAACTGAAGATGCAAAAAAGTTTTGGCAGTTGTGTTTAGTAAGGTTATCTCGTTTAACTTACTATCTCTTGTGTCATGTTATATATAGGTTTTTTGTGTATTTGTGAGATGGGCTAAGTATCTGCAGTCTGAAAGTGACAAGATTAATGATATATTGTACTTGAAAGAATCTCTTCAGAAATTAGAAACAACAATATTGCCCACCTCAGCCGATAAATGGGTCTCTCTACATCCTTCTTTTGGCCTTGTTTGCTGGGCTGATGATGATGAGTTGAAGCAACAGTTTATTAACTCTAATGATGTTTACTTCATACAATTTGGTGACCTTTCTTCTGAGGATAAGCAAATGCTGCATGGAAGAGTTGCTGCTTTGATGAAAAGCTTAGGCATCCAAGCACTTTCGAAGGTAATAGACAACATTTTATGGTATTCATGTTTTCAATTTTTACCTGCTTCTCATATGCACGAAGAGCTATGTTAACAAGGTAAGTATATAAATTTATTCAAATTAAAATTAAAATCGGAATAAACTCCATGAAAATTTAATTTGAGCTATATAACTATAATTAAAGTCATTCTCCAAAACAATCTCTATAAATTAAGTCATTATGGCTCAAGTGAGTTTTTGTCCACTTCAAATATTTTCTTCCATCCAATCTCACCTATATATGGGGCTACTAATGGTAAGGGGTGAGAAATGGAGGGCTGTGGAGTTGGAAACTTGGTGGCAAACAGGAGAAGTATAGGAATACATATTGAAGTAATTTTTTTTATAGTGAAAGTTCCTTGTTTCTTATCACTCTTTCTATCTTTACATAGGTTGTGTATCGTGAAGCAATATTTTATGGTACATCAGAGAACAGAGAAAAGGTTTCCTTGATTTGTTGGCTTTTGCCATACATGCAACGGTACATCTATAAGATGCATAGAGATACTTATATCAACTTCCAGAAAAAGCGACATCATGAAGATTAGCAATCTTCAAGTAGTAGTTGTTGACAAGTTATTCCACAAGTATGTACTGAGGGGGACTTGAGAGTTCTTCTAAGAAAAGATTCAAATGTCATTGTCTTTTGCAGGTTAGTGTCTATGTTCGATTCTGCCATTAGCAAGTAATTACAGTCAGATTATACAATGTCTTTTTTAAATGTCTTCCATTCCAAATGGGCCCTTAAGTTGAAATCTCTTTCTAGGCTGTATTCATCAACCTGTCGACTATACATAAGCTTCATACCACTATATTAACTCTTAAAATTGAAGTTTTGCTGTGCTTAATTCCTCTGCCTTCAAATTTTTTTGACATGTTACTGGTTTGCAGGGAGAAACTTTGTACGCAACACAAGATGCTGATTCACATTCGTTATTTTTGGAGCTTTCTAGAATTTTCTTTGATGGATCCCCTGATCTTCATTTTGCAAATTTTCTACACATGATCAAAACCATGGCAGAATCTGGCACCCATGCTGAGCAAATAGAGTCTTTTATTGTTAATAACCAGAATGTTCCAGAGTTACCTGAACTTCGAAGCTGTCTGGTCCTTCTCTTCCTTGTCTGCAGCCGACCAAGGTTCAGCCAACCAAGGTGGTGCTGATACCCAAGGGGTTGATTTCCAACCTGTCCGTGAATTCAGTGCTCCCAATCATCAGAAGGCACCAGGAATGGTTTCAAGTTGGCCTCTTAAACATTGGAGAACAGCACCCGTCTTCAGAACACCTCTCATAAACCAGCATGCAAGCATGCATGAGGCAAATGTGAATGATGCTGGACCTTCATCAAACTTAAACATGCCTGCTATGTATGGACACACGGAAGACAGTTTGCTTTCTCTTGATCTTGAAGGGGATTGGATTATAGAAGAGAAACTAAACGAATCTACATTGCTTGGAGATAGTTCAGTAGAAATCCTTGATGAGCCTCAGATGGCGATGTCTGCTGAACCTTTCAGTGCACCACCTGCTTATTTGAACTTGGAGGCTGGAAGTTCAAGCCCACCGGTCCATGTTGAGCTAACAAATTTCGATGAGAAACTGGCCAATCTTGCAGAAGACAAGAATCAGCGGCCTTCAGATGCAAGCCAGTTAAGAACAGGGAGGCTTGGTGAAGCACTGGTCGAGAAATATTTTGCCAAACAGCTAGGTTCCAACAATGTTAGGTGGGTGAATGAAAAAATTGAAACCGGACTGCCTTATGATATTGTTATAACACACCCAGAGGGTTTCACAGAGTATGTGGAGGTTAAAACGACCGTATCTTCAAGGAAAGATTGGTTTGATGTCTCACCAAGGGAATGGCAGTTTGCCTTGGAGAAAGGGGATTTATTTAGCATTGCTCGTGTCATGTTAGGTACAAAGAAAGCAAGTATAGAAATGTTAAAAAACCCACACAAGCTTTATAAGCAGAAAGCATTGCGGCTTGGTCTCCTGATATCCAGACACACATAGTCTCGTCAGTAGCAACCTAGATCAAAATGTCAGTTTTGTTGAGGCTAGTGCCGATGATCATTCTGCAGATTGTTATGATTACTCTGACTAATAATCAGTATAAAAGACTGGAGTGAGTATCTTCATCAAGTATTTGCTGATCCAAGTTAGCAGATTCTCCATTTTGGGGAGATGGAGTACAGCATGAATGCAAGACTGCATACGGTTCAGCCTGTGTCTTCACCATGTGTCTGTGTCTCTTGTAACACACAACTTACACTCTGCCTTTGTAACCCATTCTGAAATTTTGGTGCATAATGTATGTGATTTTGTCGTTACTTTTTTCCATTTTCTTGCCCTGAGACCTTGTCCCATAGGTTTTGATCGTGTAACTAAACATGAAATAAATTGTACAGAAATGGATGCAATTTATTTTTTACCATGTGCTATAGCTAATGAGCAATACTAAAACCGTTGACTGTTCTGAAGATGCCTGCCATAGAGTTTTTGAACTCTTCTACTGTCCCCATCCCTGCTACTCGATGCTCGCCCTGGCTGCACGCATGTGCAGCCCATGACTGGCTTGCTACGTCCTCGTGGCCGAGCGCGCGCCTGAACGGTTACGCAATGTCATTTAGGCTACAACAAGCTCATAAATCATTTTTCTGAATCATGCAAGAGACTTTGGCGTCTTTGTATTAAGAAAGAAAGTTGTTACAAGCTTATAAATCATATGACCAAGCTCATCATGTATTTGATACATGTTAATCGTTGTCTAGGACCAAGAATATTTTGGGCCTGTTTGGATCTCTTTATTTTTGGAGGAATTGAAATCTACTCAAGAAATTAGGTTATTTGGCTTGTAATTTAAGATTCATAATGGTTTCAAAGTTCATATATAAAGACTATCTTAAATCTAGATTTTTCTTTATCGATTTAAATATTTTTTTTTTTGGTAGATTTGCGAGCGACGCACTCTTGCATAGGAAAGCTGTGCACAGCTGAGCGGGCCGTATCTCTATCTACTATCCGTGGCCGATTCGAGGGCTAAGATCAAACCACGTCACTGGTATTATGATCGGACGGCCCACATTGCACGATGGACACCGGGCTCGTCCTCGTCGCCGAGCTCGTCTCTATCTACGGGCACACCTGGCCGCATTTGTTATGTTCAACTTGGTAGAAATTCTTTTATATGCAATTTATCCTTATTGCAATCTGAATTAGATCAACTTATAACTTGCCCCCAGGTTTGAATTGAGAGTTCTTACCATTCTAATATATCCCTGTGTTTGCTGTTGTAAGTTTAGGTTTAACAAATCTAAATCTAATATTTCAAATTAAATCCTGATTACCAATGCTGTTTTTTTAAGGTTGCTCCCTCCTTGCAGTAGCCACTTTAGTTTCTGTATGCCTATTCCTCTCAGTTTTGATTTCTCTTTTAAATAAAAAAAAACTAGAAGATGATGCATACAATTACAAGTAGATACATCATACAATTGAACACAATTTTTTTTTTTTTTAGAAAATAGTCATATAAGTTTACATTTGTTGTATGTATTTCAGAAAGAGTGCTGACACTATTGGTCCTTCCTTTCAAGTAACCATGATTAATCAGTTATACTATCTACAAAAGCTACTAGAAGGGGTTACATAGGGACCATCTTCTTCTATCACAAAAAGATCGAGTACCATATATCCTTTTCTGTACTTCAATTATTTAAAACTCAGTCTTCTTACTTACTACTACTACATTTAAATTTTCATTTAAATTTTCAGGATTTGGGATAAAGGTGAGAGCCCAAGCAGAAACCTCGAACAAGTAAATGACAAATTCTTTACATTCCATTTTTTTTGGCTACTACCTCCTGCATCAACTCTCCAAATGAACTTTTGCACCTGTGCATTACATGTATATATACTTGGTTCATTAAGCCAAGTACTCAGATATATGATCTTCATTAATAAGCATGAGACATGCAAGTCCACTAGCAGCACTACCATGTTTGTTCACGAAACATTTCCTATGTGAAATTAACCTCAACTACGAGTCATACTGGCCGCTATGAAATTAACCTTAACAACTACGGGTCATACTGGCTGGATGCTAAAAGACCTGCGCAGCAAAGCTGAGCCTGGTTTTCTAGTAGTTACGAATGTAGACTAAACAAAACAAAAAAGAAAACTTATAATTTAGAATGGAAGGAAATTTTGTATTTACCGCTAGCGAGTACATATACTCCTCCGTCCCTAAAAGAACGTCACCGCGCTTCCCGAGACACAAATGCCGGCAATTATATATTAAAATGTAAAAACATTTGTGCTAAGTAATTAGTATCATCGGAAAGATCTTTAAGTCTAGTTTTTTAACAAATTTATTTGAAAATTTAAATATTACACGTATTTTCTACGAATTGAGTCAAACTTATGACACACATCTCACGGCGACGGTATTTTTAGGGACGGAGGGAGTATTGTACAGTAGACGGAGGCTATCAGCTGACATTATTGCCTATTTGTCTTCGGTATAAACAAATCTTATTCCGTCAGCAGCAACATAATAACTAACGCTTGGTACGCCCACCAAGTTAGCATCCCCAACACGAACAAATGAAACAGTACTCGAAGAACATTTGCCCCCAATTTGGACCGTGGATATAAACTCAAACTGGAACGAAGCAACATCCATCAATGATTATATTCCATACAAGTGTATCCAACCGAGGACAACTGTTACAATTCGGTTTAGAGATAACAAATCACTGCACGATCAGTAGCAAAACATGATAACTCAAGGCTAACACCACCTAACAGCAATACAGGCAAGGGTGCCAAATGAAAGCTAAACTCAAACGCAGCCACATGGTTACAGAGATCATTGAAATATACTCATGTCTTCAATGCCTGCCTCGGGCTTGCGCCTTGCTTGCCTCCTCTGGGGTCGACGGGAACAGCTCGACATACCTAGTCCCAATGGTCATCTTATCCTTGCACATGGCCGTCTTTGCAACTTCAGCTGTTGGAAACTCAACAAAGGCTTCACCCGTAGGTTTCCCATCCGAGCGGTACGCAATATGCACATTCTCCTCTGTCAGCTCGTACTCCATGAAGAACTTGATGATGTCCTCAGTGGTGGCAGAGTAGGGAAGCCCACGGAGCTTTAGAAACTCTGTATACTCCATGCTGCCCTTATCTTCAGCCGGCTTCTTCGGCCTCGGAGGTGGGGGCGCCGGTGCTCGGCTCAAAGTGACCACCCTGGTTCACCTCATTGGCTATTGCACAGTAATATTCCTGCTTCTTGCATTTGAACACCTCAACATACCTCCGGCCCATGTTCTGCCTGTTACGATGCAGCGCAAATTCTGCTTGCATGGCTGTTGGGAAGACCACAAAAGCCTCACCGGAAAAGCGCCCATTCTTGTTAACCAGCAGGCAGTCCACTATGTCTAGCCCGACAAAGAACTTGAAGATGTCAATGTCGTTTGCAATCAAAAGGGGAGACCTCGCAGCGGACACCTGGAAAGCTTTGGATACCAGTGCTAACCCCCGCACCAGCTAAGTTGCTGTTAAAGGGCTGGTAGAAGCTTCCGCTCACACCACCAGCGTTGCTTCCCATAGCCCCAAAATAGGGAGAACCTGCTTCCATCATCCTGGCCCTCTTTGAAACATCCAATGGACTTGCTGCGTTCACTGCGAAGTAGGGATTCGATTCCATCATCATTCGCGTCCTCTTTGATCCCTCGTACCCATCCGAACCCCCCCAGCCTCCCATCATTGCCCTTAAGATAATCCAGAGTCCCAAAAGGAGAAAACAAAAAGGAGAACAACCCCCATCTCTCAATCCCAATTTCAAATAATAACCCAAATGTAAATATAACTGTGCAGAAAAGAAATGGTAGAATAGACAGAACGGATACTAAACAAGCACTAGCTTTAGGCAAAAGCAAAGTGAAATTTTATGTCCCAATAAAGTAATTGTTGTCAAGATATAAGAAGTAAAGGATTTTTTTTTTTTAGCAATGACTGGGATTTTTTTTTTTCTCTGACCACTTAGGTGGCATGTTTCAGTGACTCTAGCTAAGTTCCCTTAGGCGATATTCGCTTGTTTTACATCAGTTCACCAGTTTGTTCCTAGAACTCACTAAAGTCAAGTTGACGGTAGTTCAAATGGTGAACCCAACAGAAATTGGTTGATGAGGAAAAAAAAAAGGTCAAAGCTCTGTACCCTGAATCCCTGATACTACAGTTGAGGACCAGTGGACCAAAAACAGGTATTTGCAGTATGGTAATAGAGTATAGAATGAATGCCAAAATTATGTCCTCAGTTTTCTAAATGGAAATCTTTCAATATGAATACTCTGATTACTAAGGAGTCAACTAATACTCTGCTAACTAATCAACTGGCACACAGCAAATCTACGCAGCACAAAATCGCGCCGGGATGTTTGTTTCTGTGGCCAATAATTTATTTCCCATGAGTACTCTTTATCTTATAGGATGAATCCCTCATGGGCGGCTGTTTTGGACCACCACCAGCGGCGAATTTGCCCTGAGGCAAGGGGCTCCGGAGGAT
Source organism: Hyparrhenia diplandra (assembly GCA_015847255.1). NCBI lineage: Eukaryota > Viridiplantae > Streptophyta > Magnoliopsida > Poales > Poaceae > Hyparrhenia > Hyparrhenia diplandra. The sequence continues at coordinate 56,257 of JADLZK010009833.1, forward strand.
GAATCAACAACCTACCGTTGCCGATTCCCGCCACACCACGCAGCAAACAAACCTACGACGAACCGGATGGAAACAGACTATTGCTAGGGTTCAGGGGGCTCGCATCAAGCGGAAGATTCTAAGGTTATTGGATTGTATGAGGGGGGAGAGATGCAGGTGTAGGTGCGGTCGAAGCATACCTGGATCTGGAAGGAGACGTGTTCATCAGAATCGTCCGGCGACCGGCGCGGTGGCGGAAGCAAGGCGAGGTCACCGGGCTGCAGCTGCGATCAGGAGAGGTGGACTGACTCGGCCTCAAGCCCTCCTCAGGCGGCGCCAACGCCCTAGCCGATGCGGGCCCACCATCTCGAACAGGTTTCTGCACCTCGAGTCGTCCAGGAAGGCCGCGCGACTCGGACAGTTTTCTAGTGGACCGACTATCGGCCCACCATCTCGAACATGTGGCGTGGCGCCGCGAGCACGCCGTGGTCTGTGGGCTTGCGCGCGTGCTGTCGCTGAAAGGCCCAAGTGAATGAACAAAAAGAGAGGAAGAGCCCATTTGGATCGGTGTGCGTGTCTCCGCGCTCTCTTCCGCCGCCGCCGCCGCCTCTCTCCGCCAGTTCGCCGGCGCAACTCCAACCGCCCCGTGCCCCTTCTCTTCCCACCCGATGCGGGCCCTCGCGCACGCCGCGTCGCTTCTCCGCCGCGCGGCGGGTCCGCGCCCACTACGGTGGCGCTGCACCACCACCGCCCGCCGCTGGGCGTAGGCCCGTGCCTCGCGAAGGTCTGGACCCCCTCTCTTTTCCTCCCCTCCCCTGTCCTCGGTGCAGCCGGGCGCAGGCAGAGGTTCCAGTCTGCCTGTTAGAACATCTTGTAGGTCACTTGTGGGAGGATGGGAAATGGGTCTGCTTCAGGCTAGACTGCTGGAGCTGTGGTTTAGGTGCAATATTGCTCAATGCTCTGTCCATTTGCCTGAATCCAGCTTGAATTCTAGTGATTTAGCATACATCTGATGCTTTCACTCGACTGCAATTATGTTTAGTCTTTAGGATTATGCTAGTTGGAGTATTTACAAGGATTGGTTCATTCAAGCCCAAGGTTCATGAGGGAAGCGCAAAATAAAATCCCTTCTCAGAAATTACTGTCAGTATCATTGAAGAGGTTTCAATCTTCAGTTCTGAACTTCGGATCCATTTTGGAATATATAGGTGTCGTTTGTGTGTCCGAGGCCTTGCGTGAGAAACATCTAGCTGCGATTTCATTACATTAGTTGTGGTTGTATTTGGCGTTCCTGTATTTCAGTCGAACATTAGTCCAATTGCCTGTTACATTAGTTGTGGTTTAGGTGGCGACCCTGTATTTCAGTCGAACATTAGTCCAATTGCTTATTACATTAATTGTGGTTCTAGCTGGCAAGCGTGTATTTCAGTTGAACATTAGTCCAATTGCTTCTTCCGTTCATTCCGTTCCTTGTGCAGCTAGTCCTGTGAATTTGCCTGTTTACCTTATGCTGCATTCAGTTACTGTTCAACAATAGTATACAATTTTTAGGCCTTTGGATATGAGGGATTTTATATCTGGCTTGATTATCAAATTTTACATCTGAATAGATGCTCTGTCTGTCCCCTCAAACTTGATCTGCCCATCATCTTTCTGTTCCTGTTCTTGCTTTTGCTTTGCTCCTTGTTTTTGTTAATGGAATTGGGGACAGCCTTGCTTTGAAAGCATGTGCTGTGAAATCTGTAGCATTTTTTTCATCAACTTATCTGTAGGGAAGCATGATCATATTTGTCCTGTTAGCACTTCGGGGTATCAAGATTTCAACATAGAAGTTTTCTTATCTTTTTGCCAAGATCTAGCTTATTACATTCAATCATCTGTTAAGAAGTCTATTTCCTTTCCCTCCGTTTTAAAATGTGTTTTTGGTATATTTGATTGCACGTGAGTTCTGCAATGACTTTTATTTTAAATACTTGTTCAATTTCCAGAACCTGCAAGGTTTCTTTTTCAGTGGGTATTCTACTCTTTTGGCTCCACCAAGCGAAGTGCTGATTCCACCAGAACTTCTTTCTAGCAGGACTGTGTGGACACCAGATCGGGAACTTGGTAAGTTGTACCCCCTATTGGCTAGTTTCAAACCACCATTTTATCACATTTATCTCAGTACTAGTCTTCTCAATTTTCTTTTTAACGACAAATGGTCTGTCATATCACTTACCATCTTATCTTTGGTCAGCTAAAGCGTTGCTTACTGTTTGTTACCTAACGGGCCAAAATTTGACATCAATGGAACTTCACTTCCACTTCTGCAGTATTGCAGTTATATGAATAATGCTGATCTTCTTTTTTTTTTTTCCACAACGGTAACCCGAATTTCATTACTTAGAGCAACGAAATTACACAAAGTCTCCATCGTAGCATTCGTCATCTACCCATTACGACCCTGATAACCTACCGCTCACCCAGCCATTGCTCACCAAAGGGAACAACCTGGGGAGACCCCTGCCAACTAGACTGTGCCCAGATGAGCACCCAGTACAGAAGTTTATACTCAATTACAAACGAAAGATAACAAAAGACTTAAAGCTGCGCATTCACTAGTGCATTTGTAACTTGATCTGCACCGTCTTCAGCCTTTGTACTGCACGATCTGCTTCATGGTTGGTGATCTCTTAGCTTGAGTATGGAAGGAAAGAGCTGTTGATTTGATGGCTTCAGCACTGGCAATCACCTGCTCCTTCAAATCATCCTTCATCAAACCTGCCCAGTAGTTGAGAAAAGCACACATTAAGCACACAATCTCAGTAGGAGATTGTACTTTCTTTTTTCTCAAAACATATTGCGTTTTCTAGTTTGCCAAATGGCCCAACAGACTGCAGACAGGCCAAACATATGAGTATTAGTTGATTGGGGGAAAAATACTCTGGATCCAAGGCCAGAACTGCTCAAAGCTAGCAGGTCTGTATTGTACCCCAAAAGAACAGGCCAGTAAGCTCCATATATATCTGGCTGAAGCAATGCTGATCTTCTTTTGAATTAAAATTAAGAATATGCTGAATTTTGATTCCTCTGACTTTGTTATAATTGCAGGGCAGTATGAAGACCTGGTAGCTAGGGTTACAAACTTCCATAATGAGGACAAGGGCTTCATGGTTTTGGATGGTGATGTTTTTGATGTTCCAATCAGGAAGGATATTGTTCACCGGGTAGTAAGGTGGCAGCTTGCTAAAAAGACAGCAGGTGCACCAATAGGATCACTCAGTGTGTTTTTACTTGGCCTTCACTTATGGAATTCTTGGGCTGATGTATATCATCTTGACCAAATGACAGTTCTCTATTCTAATGAATTTGTCCCTTCTTTGCCTTTATAGGGGACACACTCAACTAAAACTATCAGCGAAGTGAGTGGCACAGGGAGAAAGCCTTACAAGCAAAAAGGAACTGGAAGCGCGACATGGAACACTGCGTGGTCCCCAGGTTAGTTATTATAACTGAATGAATAATGATATATATATCATATTGGGATTGCTTGAAATATAGTATCCAGTTTGGAGTTCAGTCTACTAAATTATGAACATTACAGTTCCGTGGTGGTGCAGCCATGCATGGGCCTAAACCAAGAAGCCACGCAATCAAGCTGCAGAAGAAAGTACGGCGGCTGGGGCTTAAGATTGCCTTGTCTGCTTTCGAACTGCAGAGGGGAAGGTATCTGCTATCAACTAAATTAATATATATGTGCTGTCATCTGCTCACTTTTGGTTAATAACTATTATTAGGTCTACAAAATTCTTATTGAAAAATGAATTGGTATACCATCATAGTTTAATAGTGTGCTCTATGAAGGAACATGCTTACTATTTTTAGAACTACACGACTCTGTTGCAATTTTTCACAAAATGACATCTTTATAATTGAACTTCTTTTAATATCTTGACTTTCTAGATCCTCTTTAGTCTATCAGATGATAGGATAAGTTGCTAACTACAGGTGTAGTTATCTTTTAAATAACTTTGAGCTGATGAGTGTCGATTAATATCGTATTACGCGGTGCCCTGTGTTCTGTCGTCCCCCATAGCATATTTAAGCCTGAATTTATATGTGACCAGGTTGTTCTCTTAGATAGGGTGATTTAATGACATTAGCACCAACTTAAATTTCTAGGATCATGTTTTCACGACAGGTTCAATTGTATGTTGCCAGATTTTACTGTGGGCTGAACTACATTGTTGTTTACTAAAATTTATTTAGTGGTATGGTAAAACATGTTTGTTTTACGCAATGTTTTGTGGGTCGCTCTTAGGCCATTCTCAGTGGAAGATTCCATATTGATGTTTCCAGAAGTGACACATGCAATAGTGTATTGAAATGATGAATGAAACGGTCCAGTGTTATTAATAATAAGCTGTTGAATTTTGATTAATTGGATTGATCGGTCCTATGACTGATTGTGTCCACCGACTTTATTTGTTCGATCAGATTAATCGTCAATTAGGATGAAAAAGGACTAGCTTTCATGTTGCGCATTGGGCTGCCTGAGCAACGGGGCTTTGGCGAGGTGGTGGGCTGGCCATTTGGCTCGTTAGGTTTTAGAATATATACCTATCCAGAGTAGCCCAGAAGCAGGAGGTTGCCTCTCCTGTGTGCTGCTTTGCTGTCCAGCCGCCGCTGCGCCACCAAAGAGCTCGCTACTGTCCAGGAGCTTGCGGCCACTGGTTCACATCCCTGCCAGGGCTGGACCCGGACCTCTTTCGCAAATCTCCATTGGCGCCCATTGCTGCAGTGTGCTTGCTTGCCCTTGCTGAGCACGACCATTGCTGAAGGCTGGATTCTGTCCCGCAAGCAGCAAACAGCACTGCGTTGTGCTGCTGCCTGCCAGATCACTTCTTCCATCCTGAAGATGAGCTCTTCTGGTCCTCCCATTATTTTCCTTCTTATTGCCCCTGTTCCGCTAGGCGCTCGCCTAGGCGGGATTCAGCGCGCCTAGACGCTAGTCGACGAGGGGGTACCGTGGAGCCTAGGGGGTAGTCGGACCCCTAGGCGGCCGGAGCTCGTCGGCGGCGCCCGGCGTGGGTGGAGGAGCATCCGGCGGAGAGGAGGAGGGCGGGCGGAAAGCGCGGGCGCGGGCGGCGGCGCGGCGCGGGGCAGCGCGGGCGTGGGGCGGCGGCGGGGGGGTGCACGGGGCGGGCGGCGGTCGTCGGGAGGGAGGGCGCGGGCGTCGGCGTCGGGACTGGAGCGGCGGGACGGGGACAGGAACAGAGCACGACGAAAAGGATAGGGTTAGTTAGAGTAGAGATGTGTTGACTTGCGAATGGGCCTCTAAATGGGCCTTTTCCCCTTTCTCCATGGGCTTTTTCCTTTCTCCTTTTCATGACCTCTCATTTCCTCTCTTTTTCTCTTTTCTTTTAAGTATTTATACATGATTATTCACCGATTAGAAAACGCCTAGCAACGCCTAGTCACGATTACTCCCGACTAGTTGCTAGGCGGAGGGTCGCCGAGGAAAATCCGCCTAGCGCCCTAGCGAAACAGGGCTTATTGCTGCTATGCTGCGTATGCGTTTGATTTGTGCTCTACACCTCTGTGACTCTGCCACTCTAGCTCTGCTGCTGTTCTAGCTCTACTGTGCCTGCTCTAGCTCTGCTGCTGTTCTAGCTCTACTGCTGCTGCTGTTGTTGCCTCATGCTCTATGCTGCTGCTCTCTGCTTAGTGCTTACATACACACATATGTGGCTGTGTGATGTATGTGCAGATGTTGATAAGCGGGGCGGCCAACTGGCATCAAATCTCACAAGGATCTGTGCCCTAATGCTTTACACTCTTGTTGCTTGCTTTATACTACATGCTAATATGGTATATCAGTCCTGAAATATACAGGATGACTATATGAACAATTAGGACCGACTAGGCTTGACTAATCAGGCTGGTCAACGACTAATTGCGTTTAGTTATCTGGTCGGTCCCATGGCAACTAGGGTCGACTGTATGAGTTGATTGAAATGGTCTATGCAATGCATTGGTTCATTTTGCTATTTTATAGTCAGTACCTGCAAGATACATGTTGGATTGGGTGTAGACATAGTTTCATCTAGATAAACTCATTTCATTTCCCTCTTGCCACATCATCAAAAAAGCTGACATGACACTATATTTAATGAGAATAAAACTCCCATTGAGAGTGACCTTATGCATCCTCTTTGTGTTGTTAAAATTGTGCGCATTAATATTTAATTGTTCATGTTTAGCATGGCCCTTAGCTTATACAGACTTAATCACATTAACATCAACTTAGTTTACTAGGAATTAGGATCATGTTTTCATAAAAAAGTTGAATTGTTATTTACCACCAAATGTAAGTACAAACTGACATTGTTTCCCTGCTTTCCTTAAAGTTAACTAATTAACTGTCAAAACGATAGGGCATATTATATATGTGTTTGTTTTATGACAATGTTCTCTGACATGGTTATAAAATTTTAGTCTGCACACATTCAGAGCACTCTTCTTTTCTGTCCAGGAATAACTCTTATGAATTTAATTGTTTGCTTTAAAATTTACGTCCATATTTTTTGTATAGCTCTTGGTCTTTGAGGACTTGGAAGTCCCTAGCCACAAGACAAAAAACATTGTGCAATATATTAGACAGATGGATGATACAAAGAAGGTTCTTTTTGGTGGATGGAGGCGACATTGATAAGAAGCTAAAGCTGGCTACTCAAAACCTTCACTATGTTAATGTACTTCCTTCCATTGTAAGTTTTATGATTTCACTACTCGAGGTTTGAGTAATCAAACTAAGTATATTCTTCGCTTGGAATATCCGTTTCTGGTTAAATGACCATTCTGCTTCCATGAAACACAGGGGCTCAATGTCTACAGTATCCTCCAGCATGACACCCTTGTAATGACTCGGGCCGCTATCAACAGAATCGTCGGCGGATGCATACCCCCATCAACCGCTAGCAAGGAGGGTTCTGAGTCGGACCACTGTTTTTGCAACTATGCTTTCATCCTCTGGCAAAGCTCGGAGATTTGCAGTTACCTTGGGTACTAACTTGGAGCTGCAACATCAACTGTTTATTTTCTGCCAGACTGAAGTTACCGAGGTAGGGGGATTCCGTTGTTTCTTGCTCGGACTATGGTGTCCACACTTTCTAATTCAAGGATAAGGCAGAGGACTGTATTATTAGTCTTGCTCTCAGTAAAAATGCTTGATAGTATATTGGTATTGAACAAATGCTTTAAATTTTTCCAACTCATTGCTGGGGAAACGATAACGTGGCAATGTTAATGGACTCGGTAACAATGTTTTTTGAGTTTTTTTTTTTTTTTTTCCCGAGCTTTACTCATGAACAATGTTGCTGAATAATTTTATTATCGTGGAACTGTTTGCTCACCAGAGGCAATTAATTGTTAGTAGATGGTTCCTATGCTGTCTGATCTGCATCTTTGGTCCCTTTGGGCGTGTTTGATATCTTGGCCCTGGGCGGCCTAGCCTGCGAGCCAGGCCCAGGCCAGCCTTGGCCCGGCTCCCACGGGCCAAAGGCCCTGTTTGATGCAATTGGCTCCCAGGAGCCTGTTTTTGCTTTTTTGTGTTTGATTCCGCCTGGCCGGCCTGGCCAAACCCCAACCGCCATCAACCACCACCATGAGATGGTGTTTGATTGCAGCCAGGCCCAACCCCATGTTTGAACAGGTTTTGCAAGATCAAAAGGAACACAGTTGCATAGGAATGCATAGAAATTCAACATTGAGTTTCATGTTTGAGTTGACCAGGACTACATTCAACAGGTGGCAGTTGTCCAGAAATTACAGATTGTCAAGGGCTAAATTAGATCATACAACTAGATTAGAAATCCAAATTGGCCTCAGCATTCAAATTTGATGCGCAAAATATCATCATTGGTGGCATGAACAAAATCCTTGGAAGCACAAACTAGCCATGGAGACATGGCATCGTCCCCTCCCAGCCATCCAGAAGGTGAGGAAGGACTCGGTTGCTTGGAAGGGGAGGTATGCCATGCCTTGATGACTACCTTGAAATGAACATAAACACATGCCACCTCACTTTTTATCTAGCTGCATCATCGGCCATGGAGAATAACTAAGACCAGCACCAGTACAATAACCGGCACACGGTAAGAATACAAAGAATACGGAAACCTCCAACAACCAGGTGCAAAAAAGTGCAAGCAAAAGACCAAGCAACCATAGGTGCATGAGGAGCAAGCTGGGAAAAGACCATGGCAACAAGGGGTGCATGAGTTGAATGGGAGGGTCAAGCTGGGAGGAGCATGGTCCAACAGAGGGACTTGGTCACCTCTAGTGTATCTTGCAAGTAGGAGACCTCGCCTCTTGTCTTGTAGGAAAGGCTTGATGCGAAGTTGTTTGGGAACCCACCGATTTCGTTAGGGTTTGAGAAGAAGAACTCTCGCTAGCGAGAGGAGGCGGGGAAGAAGGCACGGCGGTTAGAAGCGCGCGAGAAAGTTTCCCACTGCTCGCGTGAGCCCGCGAGAGCCACCGCCGATGCCCAAGATTCGCGAGCATGAGCCGCCAGAGCCGGCCGAGGAGGAACGCGCGGCGAGGGAGCGTCTTGGCTTGAGCCAGAGAGAGAAGGTAAATTGCATCGCTAGGGCATGGCTGGGGAGCAGGGCGGGGGTATCAAACACCTTTTGCATCCCACCGGCCCGGCCGGTTTTTGGCCCATATCAAACACGCCTTTGGGTTTCGCTATTTGCTCCTACACTGGGCTCCTTTGCACATTGGTTGCTGAAAAGTGGACCAATTCAAGGAGATAGCTAGCGAACATACTGAAGTCTGCTCTATCAACTAATCGAAACTGAAGCGAGAGATTACCAGATAGGTTCTTTGCCGTGCGAGGTGACAGAGTGATTTTGCTGCGTCATGTGGGTTGATGACGTTATATTTAAAATATGATTTGAAACAAAGTTTGAAAAGATTGACTGACCATGCGCCCATCGGCCCATGCGGAACGCGGGCACCCGCACCCGCTCAAGCGCTTCACCGGGTACAGTGATAACCCAGTGTCCGGGGGCGTCGCGTCACGCGTGCGGTCTCCCTCGCTGTCGCTGGCTTTCGTCACGTCGGTGGCGCGTGGCGCGTGGACCATAGAGTGTTTTCCCTTCCTGGCGTCCTTCATACTTCGTTGGCAATCTGCCGACCTCCCTCCCCTCTGAATTCCACCACTGCACTCCCTGTCATTCCACAGGTTTAGGTAACAACCCGTATCTACGCGTTACGTGAAGAAAACACGAGAGAAGTTGAGGTTCCAGACACAGAAGTTCAGGTTCGCTGATAAGCGGACGACCAAACAAAGCCGTTACTGGAAGCCGTGGCGTCGGGCCGGGATCACGAACGCCGCGTGCGTTCCTGCCTGCCCCACCAACCCCACCCCACCCCACCCCACACGGTGGTGCCACCGCAACGGTCTCGTCTTTAAACACCCACACCCAGTCACCCTTCCACGAAAAAGTCTCGCCCGCGCACAGAGCACGCACACGCCTTCCCAAACGGCTACTTGAACTTGACCAGTTGGCTCTTCCCCACGACCCCAAACGGACCGCCGCGCCGCGCCATGCCGCCGAAGCGCGCGTGCCGCCTCGCGCTGCTGGCCGCGGCGGCGGCGTACCTCCTCTTCCTCCTCCTCTTCGAGCTGCCCTCCTTCGCCATCTCCACCGCGTCGCCCCGCCACGCCCAACCCCACGCGGCCGCCACGCACCGCCGCGAGCTCCTCCTCCACGCCTCCTCCCCGCTCCGCCTCCGCAGGATCGCCCCGCTCGCCGTCTCCTCAGTCCGCGTCCACCCCGCGCCACCACCTCCTCCTCCTCCTCCTCTTCCGCCACCGCCACCGCCGCATCATCATCATCCATCGACGCCTCGGCCTCCGCCGCCTTCGCTGCCGCGGCGCCCCACCTCGCGCACCTCCTCTCCTCCCCGTCCTCCTCCTCCTCCTCGTCCCCATCGCCGTCCCCGTCCGCTGCCGCCTCGGCCTCCTGCCCCGCGACGGTCTCGGTGTCGAGGGACCGGCTCGGGGAGTCGCGGTGGACCTGCCGTGCGGGATGGCGGTGGGGTCACGCCTCACGGTGGTGGCGCGGCCACGGGCCGCGCGGGCGAGGGGACGGGGCCGCGCCGGTCATGGTGTCGCAGTTCATGCTCGAGCTCCTGGGCACCAAGGCGGTGCAGGGGAGGAGCCGCCCAGGATACTGCACTTCAACCCCAGGATTCGCGGCGATTTCAGCGGTCGACCTGTCATTGAGCTCAACACTTGCTACCGGATGCAGTGGGCGCAGCCGCAGCGCTGCGAGGGGTGGGCGTCACGGCCGGACGACGACACTGGTGAGCTCCTCCGTTGCTAAGCTGCCTTTTTTTCCCCGCGGATATTCTATGCCTCGTTTTGTGTACACATATCTCGTCGTTGGGTAGGAAACTACCTTAGCTGTTTCCAGAATTCGCCCAAAAGATACAAGTATTCCTTTGTCTTCAAGAATGTACTAGTACCTTGGAATTTGGAAAGTCAGCTTGGTAAATTGTCTTCAAAGTAACTGAAGTTATGTTATTGACTTTCAGTTGACGGGGAATTGAAGTGTGACAAATGGATTCGTGATGATAACAACGAGACACAAGAATCACGGATGAAATGGTGGCTGAACCGTTTGATTGGTAGGCGGACTGTCAACTCGCCATACCCATTTGCAGAGGGCAGGCAATTTGTTCTAATCATAACAGCTGGTTTCGAAGGCTACCATGTCAATGTTGATGGCCGGCATGTTACGTCGTTCCCTTACCGCACCGTGAGTTTGTTATGCAACTCTGTAAGGATTGTTCTCAGTGATGTCGCAAGATTTAATGTTGCTCAATATTTGTCGTGACAGGGCTACAATCCTGAGGATGCGACACGGCTTTCCTTAAAAGGAGACATTGATGTCGAGTCCGTTCTGGCTGCTTCTTTGCCCACTTCACCTCCTACTTTTGCAACAAAAAGTTATCTTGAGATGTCTGAACAGTGGAAGGCCTCTCCCTTGCCCACGGAACCTGCTGAGCTTTTTATTGGCATCCTGTCATCTGCTAGCCATTTCGCTGAGCGTATGGCTGTTCGAAAGTCATGGATGATTTCTACCAGGAGATCATCTGATGTTGTTGCTCGTTTCTTTGTTGCTCTGGTAGGTTTCTACAGCTGAATTATTAGTTCGAGTGCAATTTTCTGTTCAAATCTAATAAAGAAAACGCTTCACAGAATGGAAGAAATGAGGTCAATGAAGAACTGAAGAAGGAGGCAGATTACTTTGGGGACATTGTTATAGTTCCATTCATGGATAGCTATGACCTTGTTGTTCTAAAAACTATCGCCATTGTTGAGTATGGGGTGCGTAATTTGGATTTGTGATTTAGTTCCTCTATCATGCATTAGTATGATTTGCATAATTCATCATGGCATTGCAACTATTTTTCAGGTGAGGGTTGTTCCTGCAAAGCACATAATGAAATGTGACGATGATACATTTGTCAGAATTGAATCTGTATTGGATCAAGTAAACAAGGTACAAAGTGGAAAGAGCATTTATGTGGGAAACATAAACTACTACCACAGACCCTTAAGATCTGGGAAATGGTCTGTCACATATGAGGTAAGACTCTATTTTTCTGTACAGTTAAAGAGCTGTAGCATGTGCATTAGTCTGTTCCTAAAAAGGCTAAAAGAAACCCTTTCAGATGAACATCCCTTAATGGCTAGGTTACAGGAATAGAGTGAATTCAGTATGTTAGTTGTTAGGTCATCAGGTATGAGCCCTTTTTAGTCTCATGAATATGATTTACCCTTTTCAAATATGCCGCTCCTTATGATATGTTAAGAAATTGAAAGCAGCACCTTTTTGCAGACTAGCTTGCATAGCTAGTTGTAATCGTGCAAATATCATTGCTATTTTGGACAGTATGGTGACCCTAGCTATATGTTTCATACCAAACTTAAGTTGTTCCTTTTTTTTGCTTCTTACATTTCAGTTTAGTGGTTCAATACCACATTTACGCTACACAAATTTGATCTTTTGTTTTTCTGTTCCTAACAGGAATGGCCAGAGGAAGTATATCCTCCTTATGCTAATGGGCCTGGCTATGTGATTTCATCGGATATTGCTCAATATATTTTATCCGAGTTTGATAATAAGACATTAAGAGTAAGTACAGCAGTTATATCCTCTCTCTGTCTCTAGTCATACATCAATAGTTTTTTTTAAAAAAAAAAAAAAAATGAAACCTGAATGTGTGATTTCTAATGGCTATGTTTTTCATGACACAGCTATTCAAGATGGAAGATGTTAGTATGGGCATGTGGGTTGAGAAGTTCAATACTACTCGTCAGCCTGTAGAGTATTTGCATGATGTCAGGTTCTACCAGCCTGGCTGCTTTGATGGTTATTTCACTGCACACTACCAATCCCCACAACACATGATTTGTTTGTGGAGAAAGTTGCAAGCTGGGAACGCTCAATGCTGCAACGTAAGATGACAATGAACAGCACAGTGATTAGTATAATGGAGAACAGCAGATTGATCATCGTGATACAAGAGGATGAGTTTGAAGCACTTGTAGTCTCTAGACCTTGTTACCATTCGTTCATTCTTTCGGTCAGTAGTTGATTCAGCTACTGATGCTAACAATAGAGTTCATAGACTGTCTCCGTACAAGTCAAATTTATTTGACCTAGCTAGGGTAGGAGCCTGATGGTTATGTGTATGTCATAATCTGAACTTTCTCTAGTCGCATATATGTACTGTATCATCTTTGTTCGTTGGCTTTCAACTGATGTTTTTTTCGCTGGGACACCCTATTTCCATTCAAACGGAATACATGAGTTCAGCGAGCAGAAAAGGTGCAGATTTAGACTAAGGCCCTATTTGGATCAATAGAGTTAATAGTTACTCCCTCCAGTCCAAATTAGCAAATTATAAGATGTTTTAACTAGATATATTGTATTTACTATGCATATTGTATAGATATCTAAGTATATCTCTCTCTTTTACGAAAGATATCTAAGTATATCTCAAAAACTATGTATCAAGAAAAGCCAAAATCTCATGTAGTTAAAATCTCATATAGTTTGGAATGGAGGCAAAGCGAATGCATGAGCTTTCCTTGGCCCAAGTCAACAAGGGCCAACCAGACTAAAAAGGCGAAGGACCAAGTCTACTTTCTGAAAGGGCCAACACACGAGGGAGGAACCTTGACATCATCATTTTTTCAGAAAATCACATCATGCCAATTGTCACTCGCTAAGCGTTAATTAGCTGGCTCACTAATGTTGGATCGTTGACGTTTATCGGAGTTATCGTCTCTGCCATGGTCGACGTTGCAAAATCGTAAATAGCTGCAACCGCAACAACAAAAAGGAGATCAGTTGTCATGGTTGGGCTTGCCATGATTTCGTGGTGGATTCACATGGTTGTGATGGATGATCTGGAGAACAATTTGGGGAATTTAAATAGCCCTTGGACTGGGCGCCTTGACTCCACCAGACTGGAAATCAGTGGACACAACACAACTGTACATATTAATTAGTATAAATACCTTCTAAATAGAAAGGATTGATTTGATGCTTAACAAATCAGCTTCTGCAATACAAAAATACTAACATCTATCGGTAGCAATCAGTGGAAATTAGTAGAAATTGATTGATACAAGCTTTGCAATCAACTTGTTTAAAAGGAGTTACTAACATATATATTAATAGAAATTAGTAGAAATTGATTTATGTGAGCTTTGCAAGCAATTTGCTTAAAAGGAGTGCTATTGCAAAAGGAATATAATTAATAAATTTAATGTAATTAACTGAGAGCTAACATCGTTACCACCAACATAATTTTCCATATTAATCCTCGAGGCCTATAAATTACAACATCAGTTAAAAAAACAAAATTTAAAATACCCTATGCATAATCTAAATTACTCATATATGCCATTACGCAAAAATTAACACAAAAGTACGACATTTTTTTTAAAAAAATAAAGTATGATTTGATAAATTACCCCCACAAATTTGGAATTAAGGCTCAACTTGTACATGAAGAAACAAAAATAACAGATCTTGTTGAGGTGTAAATTGGGCATGCTAAAATAGTTGGGAGACAATTTTCTTCGAAGACATACGCTTTTGAATAAGGTGCAATAAATCTGTTTTTTTTTTTGCAATAAATAAATCTTTTTTTTTTGCAATAAATCTGGTTTATATTATTATTATATATATATAGATAGATATATAGATAGGATACTAAACTTGGGCCCACAGAAAACTTGCAGGGGCTGTGGCTGCTGCTTTGTTCAATTCCGCGCACGTCCGTTTCCGCTTCCACCGCGTCTGCCGTCTTCCTGCTCTCCACTCTAGTAATCCAGTGGGCGCCGCCGACGACCGAATCCAGGCGACCGACCACCCCGCGTGCTCGCCGCTCCTTTTTCTTAATAAAAAAAGTAATAAGAATATAAGAAACCGACACGACCGCCTCCGCCGTGCTCTTCCATCCGTTCCAACTCCCCATGGCGCCGCCGCTCCTCCCCCTGCTTCTTCTTGCCGCCATCGTGCTCGCCCAGCTCGTTTCCTACGCCCATGGCGACGGCGGCGGCGGCGGCTTCTACGACCCGGCGCGCGTCACGCAGCTCTCTTGGCGCCCCAGGTGAAAGAAACCGTGAAACGACTTCTCTCTCTCCAGGCTGCACGCGCGGCCGTCTGTTTCACATTCTGGCTGTCATGACAGGCGTTTGCGCTCTCGCAGGGCGTTCCTGTACAGCGGCTTCCTCTCGGACACCGAGTGCGACCACCTCATTAACCTGGTGGGTGTCAGTTGGGTTGGGTTTCCTCTCCCTCATCGATTCGCGATGAATCGACCTGAGGCCGGCCTTTCGCTGTGGCGAGGATCAGAGGCGCTCACAGAGTCGTTTCCTTTTTTTTTTTCCTTTCTGTTGGGTTCAGGCGAAAGGCAGCCTGGAGAAGTCGATGGTGGCGGATAACGACTCCGGGAAGAGCCTCATGAGCCAGGTGCGCACCAGCTCCGGCGCTTTCTTGGACAAGCACCAGGTAATCACTCTGCACCGTGGCATTCTTCTTGCTCGATCAAGGGTAATTCCAGCCGGTTCTTTCATTCCTGTACGCCTGTGATTGTGTTAGTGCCTTTGTTCCAATTCTCTCGCCCCATCGCCAAATTCTCTCGCCCCATCGTCAGCAGATACGCCTGTGATTGTGTTAGTGCATACTCTATAACCCAAACAGCTACTGATGTGAACACTGGTGTACTTATTTCTGTTGACCCGTCAAAGGATGAAATTGTCTCTGCAATTGAGAAACGCGTAGCTGCTTGGACTTTTCTTCCGGAAGGTAATTTGCACTGGGTCATTTGCCTCATGGAGCTAGATGGACATTCTCTGACTGTTGCTATGTTTCTCGTTCAGAGAACGCTGAATCAATGCAGGTTCTGCGCTATGAAATCGGTCAAAAGTATGATGCCCACTTTGATTATTTTCATGACAAAAATAACGTGAAGCGTGGTGGTCAGCGAATTGCAACTGTGCTTATGTACTTGACAGATGTTAAGAAGGGTGGAGAGACTGTATTTCCAAATGCTGAGGTAAGTACACCTACTTCTGAGATTATTTCTCTGCCTTTTGAAAATAGAGCGCTGGGATTACTTCCGTTATTTGTTTTTGCAATTATAGTGACTTATTTGATCAGAAACATATGAATTGATTTGGCATGTTGCTTTCAGGGAAGCCATTTACAGTACAAGGATGAAACTTGGTCAGAGTGTTCAAGATCTGGCTTGGCAGGTATCTTTCAGCCTCTTACATATTAAAAGTAATACTTGGCAGAGCTAATCTGCCTCTATTGGCATTGAAGATTTACTTCAGTAGCCCCAAACAAAGTTGTGTATTGTCCTATTCCTATGACAAGGCTGTGCTCTTCTCCTGCAGTGAAGCCAAAAAAAGGAGACGCACTACTGTTCTTCGGTCTTCATGTCAATGCAACAACTGATACAAGTAGTCTTCATGGGAGCTGCCCAGTAATTGAGGGGGAGAAGTGGTCTGCAACGAAATGGATTCACGTCAGATCATTCGATAATCCCCCAAATGTAAGGACGGACGCGCCATGTTCCGATGACAACGAGCTCTGCCCTAAATGGGCTGCTATTGGGGAGTGTTACAAGAACCCAACATACATGGTTGGCACCAAGGATACTTTCGGATTTTGCCGCAAAAGTTGCGGGCTTTGTGATGCTTGAACTACTCA
Organism: Hyparrhenia diplandra; assembly: GCA_015847255.1. Taxonomy (NCBI): domain Eukaryota; kingdom Viridiplantae; phylum Streptophyta; class Magnoliopsida; order Poales; family Poaceae; genus Hyparrhenia; species Hyparrhenia diplandra. Next base: position 72,525 of record JADLZK010009833.1, read on the forward strand.
AATAATGTGAATGTGTTTTGGGGTGTTAGGCCACTAACTGTTGTTTTTGACCCCATCCTATTCACTCTGCTGGGTTGTAAATAACAGATGGTTCAGGTCTCTGAGTAATACAGGAGTGATGTTTAATCCTTCCCATAGGACCTGTAAATCATCTTGATATAAAAGTAAAAAAAAAAAAAAATCGGTTAGGAGTTCGTAAACTCGTTCTGATGTGTAGAATGTTACTGGCCATACAGGCTGACAGAACATCCAGATATTCCTTCAACAATGTCCTGCATAAGTTGGTCTGAACGGAACTATGGAGTCTTAAAAAAAAAAAAAACCTGTTTCTCAGAGTTTTCAGTTTCATGCCCAAAACCCGAGGCGGGTAATTTTCTCAGAACACTACCCAGATCTACCCGGTTTTTTCAAAAAAACAACAAATTAAACAAAATTTCAGTAGCAATTTATACATAATTTCACCCAAAATTTAGGTAGAAGACAACAATTTTCAGAATAATATATTATAGTTACTTGCAAACGAGAAAATTATATTCTAATAAAGTGATAATTTCAAGTGTTTAACAAGCAACACATGATAAATATAAAGACAAGACAAAAATTTGGGTACCGGAGTCTATTAAAATTACCCAAAGTTTTCGGTAATCAAAATCACTATCCCATTCGGGTCGGGTTCGGTAGTTGTTGCGAATAAGTAGGGCAGATGCAAGAGGAGGAAAAGTTTAATTTAGGTTATAAGCATGAAATAGTCCGCATTCAATTAATGATCCGCAAATGAGTGTTTTGCACATTAAAGTCTTACTTTTGATGCTAGAGAGAGGAAAAGTTTAAGTAAAATTAATGATGAATAGTTTCATCCAAGCAATTAAAAAAAAAGAGTTTGTAGTATGAAAACAAGGGCAATGAAACTATGCAAGCAGAGATGCGTTATTTCATACCAAAGTTTCATATCTTGGAAACCGGAGGTGAAATCTCCATTGTAAAATTAATGATGAAAAAAAAAAAAAAAAAAAAAAAGTACTAGTACTTAACAAAGCTGAAATTGTGGAGCTAGGGCGTTCCACCATCATCCTGTTCCAGGTAACTTAACACTACAGCAGAAAAGAATGGCTCCAGCTTGCTTGCCATCGAGGCCAACAAGCTCAAGGGATCTGCAAGACCGGAACGTCTAGCCGCATGCAGCGGCGTGGAGGCTTGGCGGCGAGGGTTGGCAAAGAAGCCTTGGCAGCCGATGGCACTTAACGGCCATGGCTGTGCTGGTTTGGTTTCTGACTGTGCTCTCATTGTTGCCTGGTTTCTGACTCCTGCATAATGCCAATTTGAACTTGAATTTGCAAGCTGCCAGCTAAAAGTAAGCTGTTGTATAGAGAACTTAATTGTGAATAAATCATCAGTAACTGACGTAGGCACAACAAATTTTTGCTCCTGAGAACAAAACCATTAGACACAACTAGAAAACCGAAAAAATCTGATTTATATTGGAACAAAGACAAGGACAAGAGTTTGATTTGTTATTTATGATACAAAAAGACAGATAACAGACCATAAAAAAGTAACAATTTACTTGCACTAGTTGATTGTACAAAAGTGTTAACTGAAATCATCTTAAAATTCAGGCACCTGGAATATGGGTGAAGTGGGAAAAGAAGAGATAGAGTAACAACAGAAAATATCATATCCCAGCCTTTTTATTCATATAAGTAAGTAACGAGTTCCATTCCATTTGAGATGCGCACACAGCTTTTAGGCATCATAGCCACATAGCAAAAGGACACTAGCCGCCAAGCAATGGTCACTGCGACGGATCAAGGACGCAGCCAGCAAATACGACGGCGCCGGACACCTCCTCCATGACAAAGAAGGCGAAGGGATGGTCGGCGACGAAATCGACAGTCTCTGGTTGATAGCAAAACGGTGCGCTCGTGGGCGCTACGGGGATGTACGTCACAGCTGCGGCCTCCGTGCCTTCCTCGTTCAGCTCAATCACCGCTTTGTGATAGACGGCGTCTATCATGTTGGGCGACACGCCGGGGAGGTCTCTTCTCTCGGCCATGTCAGTCAGGTCGGCGGCTCCGGCACTGTCAAGCGTGGTTTCGAGCCCCATCTCCCGGAAGGCGGCGGTGAGGTCGCTCTCGAAGGACATCTTGAACCTGGGCAGCCGGAGCTCGCGCAGACTGACCTCCCTCAAGGGCAGGTGGTTGTGCAGGAACGCCGGGCCGGACGCGGCGAGCTCGTCGACGAGGCTCCACAGGCCGTCGTATGCGTCCGGCAGGAAGACGCTCAGAGAGTACCTGGCGACCTTGGCCATCGGCTGCATCCCGCCGCCGAAGCCCAAGGGGGAAGCCGAAGGCCAGGGGTGCTTGTGCTTGGCGGTAGGGCAGCGTGAGCACCTTGAACCCCGCGTGCACGGCGACGAGGTAGCTGCCGCAGTCGCGCATCAGCGGCGTCTGCACGGTGGTGCCGTCGAGAAGGTAGAAGTAGTCCACCTCGGTGCAGCGCTTGGTGAAAGGCGTCACCCAATTGCCCTTGAAGTAGATGGCGTTGACGAGCATCAGGCCGGTCTCGGCGTCCACGGCGCCATGAGGAAGCACGTCGGCGATGAGCCCTTTGGTGGCCTCCGACACCCAGCTGTTGATCTCCTGCCGTGCTTCCTCTGCCTGCGTTACATTGCGTGCATATTGGTTATCAAGCTTGCCATGTCTTCGGTCAAAAAAAAAAAAAAAAAAAAAAAATTGCTTGCCATGTCGGATCGGCGGACACAAGATGAAAGAACGTACGCACCTTTGTCTGGAAATCCACGGCGCGCACGTCGGCCTTGAAGCACTCGACGGCGATCTCTCTGAACGCCGGCTTCAAGACCATGTCGTTGCCGTGCCAGACGCCGCACGCCGACGCGATAAGCGGCCCGCCGGAGCCAGAGCCGTCGGCGAGCGCGCAGCGGATGAGCTCGGCGAGGTCGTCGCGCGACGCGGCGCCGAGCAGGGCGAGGAGCTCGTCCAGGGTGGCGCCCCGTGCCCCGGCCGCCACCAGGGCCAGCGCGGCGTAGATGGATAGCGGCGAGAAGACGAGGTTGCCGCTGCCGCGGCCGCTACTAGTCTTGTTGGCGGCGAGCTCGAGCTGCTTCGTGAGGCGGAGCGCCAACGACGTGAGCCCGGCGCTGGCTGCGGAAACGCGCTCCGTGTCCGCCGCCTCCATGGACCATGATGGTGATGTCGCGGTGGTGGGAAACCGCATGGCCATGTCGTCCCGTGTCCTTGGGTTTTTGTGTGTTCTTGGGGCGGATGGATCGATGCGAGGACGACGGCGGGAGGCTGTATTTGTAGGACGGAGGACTTCCTTCTGAATCGATCCTGAGTATTTTTTTATTACAATATTACCAAAAACAGTTTCTAGCTTCCCTCTATATAAGCTAAGCTGCATATTGAGAAATTAAATTCCATATATACTACGGAGGAGGTCGGCGGGGCCTGGAGAGAAACCAAACGCGCGGCGGCGGCACTTCTGTGCACGACCGCCTCGCCCTTCCCCTCGTAGTAATAAATTTTTTTCCTATATTTCAGGTGCCTTCCAGCAACACTTTTTGTCACGGTAACGCATTAATTTTTGTCCTTGTCTAACTATAGAAATTAAAAAATAATTGTTAATTTTAAAATTGTCTTTGTACCAACACATATAAAATTTGTCCTTGTCTAACTATAGAAAATAATTGTTAATTTTTAAATTATCCTTGTGCCAACACATATAAAATTTTGTAAGGTTTGTAGTTTGTTTAACTGATTTTATTATTGGAACCGAAAATTACAGATTGTGTCTACAGAAATTGCAACCAACTAAACCTATAATTTTAGTATAAAATTTATGCAATAGCCGTCGCCTAAAATAAAACAAAAATTCAGACACCTAAAATTCGACAAAGATTCCATTGCTTACTACTGTGGCCCACTTTCTTCCTTGTCCTTGGTAGTGAGGGATAGACCACCTTTGACTTGAGCACTACCTTTCTCATTCCTCACAAGTTTCATGTTGGAGTGTTTTGCAATATTTTCCTAAAAAGAAAGACTTCATGTTCCTCGAATGGTACTCTCTTGGTCACCAAGTGGTATTTATTTTTCTCACCAAGGCATGTGCAAAGTTGTCTTCTCATCTACATCTAAATGGCTTATATGGAGCGTAGGTAGGGAAAGAATATGGCATACTTACCTTGCATATTTTGTAATGTCAAAGCTTTGACATTGGATCCAAAAACAAAACCCAAAAAGCTCATGAAGAAAAGGTAAGTATGCACATGTCCATTTTTCATTTTCTTTCTCTCTCTTTTCTTTTTATGGACTTGCACATGTCTAGTTTTAATTTTATTTTCTTTTGCATAGCCCATGTCTCTTTTACTAAGAATATAACTAGAGAGAAATCATAAACTTTAAAGCATGGAGTGTTTATTTAGTGGAAAAGATGGATGGCATGTTTTTTATGTACTTCTAGTGTAGAAGTAGCATGTTTATGTGTGGCGTGTAATGCGTATCGTGCACTTGATCTAATGAGCATGATAAATTTGTCTACAAGGGTCAACAAGACTTGACAAAACTCAATACAAAGCAAGTAGCCTATGTAGAAAGCTTATATCATGAATGAACAAGTATGGCTTTGGTAGGAATTTTCACCATTGAGGAAACATCAAGTGTTTTTATTTTCAGAATAAAAACTCCAACAATCATAGTTATTTGGAACAATAGTATACCGGCTCTTATTAAGATGAATCATATCTCAAAACCACTTTAGACTTGGTTGAAAGCGCTTGAAAACCACAAAAATTTCAGGTTCATGATGGTTTTCATGTGAGCCAAGTAATCCATACTTAGAAAAATATTGAGTTGTCTACTAAGCACTAAAGAAATATTTAGCAAAGAAACTATTCATCATTTCCCAAGAAAGATAAACATTCATGAAATATATGAGAAGCAGGTTTGTTTATTCTTTTTATTCATATTTTATTTGGATGCAATAAGGAATTGAGATAAAAGGGTTCGGAACAAGAATACTTACCTCAAGCTTACCTCCTGCTCACAGCCTCGATGGTGGATATGGTGGTGGGTAGACTTCTCTCTGTGCCCACCATTCTACCCATTGACAATTGTTCTCCTCTTGGATTGCTTGAGCATTCAGCGTGGGAGTGTTCCGAGTGCTAAAAGGTGGGTCTAGGTGTCCAAGGTGGGGTCGGCCGACCCCCCCCCCCTAGAGCCCCCTGGCTCATCTGAGTCTATGGTGCTTCTTCTTTCGTCTGGTGACGCATTCTTTTTTTAAAGGAATACCGTGGGGAGAACCCCACGGTGCTGGTGACGCATTCTTGCACTAATCGTTTTTGTTTTCTAAAAAATTGCACTCGACCGATGTGCATTTTTTATTTTACGTATGTATGGAGCATTAAACATAGGTAAAGAAAACTAATTGCACAGTTTGGCTGGAAAGTGTAAGACTAATCTTTTTTCGATCTCTAGTTAGTGGGACAACAATTACTAAATACAAACGAAAAGTGCTACAGTAGTCAAACCCAAAATATTTCATCAACTAAACACCTAGTTGAATTGCATATATGCAGGCTGACCGTGATCAAGTGTTGCATTCTTAAATTTGCTTGATTGATGATGTCGCTATTTTAGGGACAAAAATATAATGCTACGAAATGTTTCACTCAGATCCAGGTCAGTAGAGTGATAGCCTATCGAGCCCTCGAGCCCTGAGTGGCCTCCCAAGCAAAGGCTTGACTGTCTAGAGCTAATGTTATGTTGTATTCATCATCATGAGCTAGTTGGCCATTTCACTTATCTTAAAATAATAATTAGTGCCTTAGTGAGTATATTTAAGATAAGAGTTATCATCATTTATAAGGCCTGTTAGAGCAAACATGATAGGTCGGGAACCTATCAAAACAAAATAGACAATTTTTATTTATTGTGAGTAATAAAATGAAGGCTATAATTAATCAAACACCAGAAAGAAGGGAAAAACAAAACCATGTGACCCCTATTAGGAGGCTTAACAAAGCATAAGAGACAAACTCCATGGTACACCCACAGAAGGTGCAGTAGGAGATCAACGGGAGTAATCTTTTTGCATCTTCTCCATACTAAATTGGATAATGATATCATAATAATTATCCTATATTCTTTTTAGCCTGTGTCAAATGCATATTTAGCGTCGTATAAATCATGATCACAATTATCCCACATTTTTATTCAAAATAACAAGAAAATACTTTTACTAATGTCTAGCACTTTACTACGTTATCTTCTATATACATGTTTTATTTACACGTTATTCTCTTACACATACATGTACATACATCATGTATTTTTTTATTTTCTTATCTTAATCTTACACATGTATATTTGTGACTCCCTTTTCGGGAGGCAATTTTGCTACGAAATTAGAACATATTTAACTAAACTCTACTTCTCTTATTTTTAGCGACGTAGATTTGTAGCTACAAAGTGGTCCATTATCTAAAAATTTTGTTAATAACTATAAATTTAAAATGGTGGTACACAAGTATATGAACTACAAAACATAATTAAAGAGAAAAAGATATACAAAGCATATAAAATAGACGAGTATATTGAAAAAATATGTTGTAGAAAGTAGAAAGAAAGTGGAATTGTCTATTTCTTTTTGATTTTTCACTAAATGCTTTTATAGCAGGAACTAGTCTTTATTTATAGAAGGAGACACACTCCGTGATTACCCTCTCTAGATATTTTGGTTGGCTACTCTAGACTCTTCTTCTCTACAGTGCTAATATTTTCCAACTCCATTTGCTTTCAGATTCACCCACATATCAATTATTTCTCAACAAAATATATCATTCTTAACATAGAATTGAAATGTCATACCAGAACAATATGTCATTACTTCTTGTTAGGCTTCCACCTTCTAATAGCCATGAAAGTGTTGATGGTTTCTTCTTCACGCAAATGTAAGAAAATAGCCCACTCAATAAAAAGTCACTAGACAATCATCCAAAAGGTTATTAATGGCTATTACCCATCTAATTTTTCAACTTACTCTTAATAGAAATCATTGCAGAAAATATTCTTTGATGCATATTTTTGAAAAAAGAGACAATATCACCACTCCTCTTCATATTTCAATAAGTCTATAAGAGAATAAAATATTGTTTCATTGTACCACTCCAATAATCTAACACAAAAATCAGATCCTACAATTATTAAAATTAAATAGTCCAATGTGATCGTGTATTCTATTAATATAATCTATTGACACAAGATAAAATGGTTTTATGGTGTCTGGAAGTCTGATGCATAGTTGATGCGTTCTCGAGTTAGTAATTTATTTTTTTTTTGAGCTATATAGGAGAGACTGAAAAAGAGAAAAGGAAAACCCGACTAAACGAAAGCGTAACTAACTGGATGTAGATTTTGAGATATAACTATTGTCAAGCAGATGATTCTGAAAAGTGCATCTAGCCCTTTAGTGGGTTTTGGTGAATTGAATAACAACATAATTAAAGGTCTAATAAGTTTGTTAAGTGTGTTCAACAAAAATTGAGTCTCTTGCATATATTTGTGGATTGTATATATTAACAAGTATATTCAAGGTTCAACAAGTAGACAAACTTGATGGTATTCCACATGGTGTTGAGGTGAAAGGCTAAAAGTGTGTATTGTTGTATTGAAAGATTATGGAAACAATCTAGTTCAAGCAAAAGACAACAATGCAAATGGAATCAATGAAACAACTTATATGTTGTGGAATATCATAGCATCATGTAAAAGCAAGCATACTTGGCAAAAGGCAAATGAGACAAGAGTTGATGATTTTGGATTGGTCTCTATAATGGCTTGTTTCCCATGAATAGAAGATAGAAATAAGTGTTGGAGTGTTGAGCCAAAATGATAGGATATAAGGAACCGTGAATTGGCTTGGCCATATTGATGTTGATCCATGTATGTCTCTATGTGAGTCAAACCGAAGCTTGATTGGTCTCAACATTAATATCTACAGGATAATCAAGCAAGGATCAAAGTGTTGAAGATAGCAAGGATAATATCTACAGGATAATATTGGCTTGGCCATATTAATGTATGCTTAATGTGATGTGACTTGAATATGCCTTGATAAGGTGAAGATAGCAAGGAAAGGGTTTCGAGGTACTAAACGAAGGTGAAAGGGCAAGGTGGCTTGGGACGAGGTACCATGGCTAAGGTGAAGAAGAGAGTACTTGCATTTAGTCGAGGAACTAATCAAGCTATGAGAAGTCATATTATGTTAAGGATCAAATCATTAGTGGAAGTGACTTGAAGCCATGAGTTGAACTCATATTTGTGGAAATGGTTCAAGTCACATGCTCAAGGTATATTTGCTCTAAGAGATGAGACAAAGATGATAGAGAATGATGTATAGGTTGATGGAACCCCTCAAGTGCAATGGATGGCAACCTAGACTCATGGAGGTTTAATTTCATTTATGTTTTGAATCTTGAGTTTAGGACATGCCGTACTATTAAGAGGGATCCTAGAACCTTTGGCTATATGAACTAAATGCTCAAACCTCCGGCTCAGCCTTAAAAAACATCACCTCACAACCAAAAGAGCCAGTTGAGACACTTTTTACACTTTGTTGTTCTGGCACGCACGGCAGTGGCACTGCCGCACTTAACTCACCGTTGGGGTCCGTCGAGTATAAATACCCCTTCTGCCCCTCCCCAACGGTCACCTCTTCTTCCCCAACGTTCATTTTCGTGGAAGAAAGTAACCAAAAGCTCTTCTCTCCCTCCTCCATTGTTGCTCCTCCACTCCCCCAAGCTAGATTTCGATTCCCACCATCAAATCTTGAGGGAAAAGGCAACAAACTTCGATTGGAGACCAGATCTACAAGTTCCCCATCTTGAAAGAGCATTTGGTTCACGTTTGCCGATGGTTCTAGGGTTTGTTACTCTTAGAGCTTGCTCCTAGACGGCTAGATGTCGCCCTTGAGCCGCCAAATTTGTGTGGCATCCTTGGGAGGTTTGTAACCTCACTCAAAATCAAGAAACTCACCCCTCATCTCAAGGGTTCACTCCCTTGACTTAAGAATGAGGGAAGGGTTAGCCTTTGTGGTGAATCCAATCCTTTTGTGGATACCTCAACAACGTGGGACGTACCCGACCTTTGTGGCGACGGTGAACCATTGGATAAATCCTTGTCTCACGTGTGCTTTTTACATTCTTGCATTTATTTGTTGTGAGCTAGGGTTTCATCCCGATCTAATTTGTTGTTGAGTTTTCGGGGTACTTTCTATTGGATATCCGTGATATATATCCGTGTGCGTGAACACAGGGAAATTCACTCGATCTAAGTTTTCGTTGCTTAGATTTCAAACTGATTTGTGCTTGTGCGCTAGACGAGGTAGTGCCGCAAGCGGAGGCGAGGCTTTGCCGCACCCGAGGCGAGGCAGTGCCGCACGTTGTTCTGAAAACTACTTGAGTTGAGTTTTTACAGGTGGTTTTAAGGTACCAGCCTATTCACCCCCCCTCTAGGCCTCCTAGGCAACATTAAGGTCCTTAAAGATTCATGTGTGCCGCTACTTGTCGTCCGGCGCATGTCGCCACCACTATTGTTTGGTATATCGAACCGAAACACAACTCAACTAGGCATACTGGCCACACGGAGAAATATGAAGGAGCACAAAAAAGTTGCACGACATATTCATGAAGGCCGCAGATGCTTGGACATACGTATGTATTTCAAACTGATTTTTCCTATACCTATTGTCCTTGTATGCATTAAGCGCACGGTGGTTCATAGACCACCCGGATCACCTTTAGCTCGCCTCGCCTTTTTATTTGAATAGTACGGTACTAAATCCTTAAACCTCTTATTTGGGGTGCAAATTGGAGATAACTAGGTGCACCTCCAAACCTCTTTAGTACAAGTATCTGTACTAGTTCTCTAAATTTTTGAAGTAGTAGTACAAATATTTTAACTAAAGATGTTCGGACATGCACCTAAAGGTTACCCCTTTACACCCTTACCTATGTCAAAATTTACAAAAGCTTAAGCCTCCGTACTATTGGATATCTGGTCGTTCACGGGGCCATGCAATGGTGCGCTGGACTCGGCGCAACCCAATGCCACTAGCTGGGCTTCAGCCCAATATTAGCACGACGCCGCTTCACGAGAGGCTCCGGCATGCCGCCGGTCGCCGCGACGGGAGGTCAACATCATCATGGTGAGCAACTGTATCGACGAGACTGGGCACGGTGCGACAACTTCCTAGACGGTGAGGTTCGTGCGATGTGGCGGGGATGAGAGGAGTGTCGACACCAACACCACCACGCCGCCGTGCCTAGGGAGGTCGGCACCGCTGGTCCGGTGTCACGCATGACGAGGACGGGGTGACGCGCCCGGCAAGGATGATGGAGCCACAGTGCAGATCTAGTGTCCGCAATGCAAGAATGGCGTCAAACAAAGCAATCTCCCAAGCACCAACGGCGATGCCACACATGGCGAGGACGTCGGCCGCCAATCGATTATTTGCACCTAACGATGCTCCGATGACGCGCCCGACGATGATGGAGGAGCCGCATGGCTTGGGAATGAGAACCGGCGGGCGTCGCGGGAGGTTGGTGAAGTGAGCCTTGCCCTCAACCTCAACTCTGTAAGGGTTACGACCCTCGCCCTCAACCTTAGGGCTCGGCAAGAACTTGGGGCATGATGGGCTATTGACACCCAAAAATGTCCTATATTGTTTTTGGTGATTAGACGTGTCAAGGAGGCCATAGACATCTTTGGAGTTCGACGATAAGGCCAAAAGATTAAAAGATTCAACAAAGAAGGCATCGAGTCGAAGGAAGCACGTTGCCGGACGCCGGGACTCGCCCCAGCGCGTCCGGTTGAAGGGTCAAGATGGGGACTAGATGAGGGTGAATACTCCCTATTAAAAACTAATTGTGATGGCTAACCAAATACAATTGCAGAATTAAACTTATCGGTCTAGCCAAGACTTCACCCCTTTAACTATGACTCTAAATCACCTCACAAAAGATCCTACACAAGATAAATGAGGTGACAAGCCCAGCTTGAGCTCCTAACCAATTCTATTGTAAGGTCACAAAAACCTATGCACTAGTACTTCAAACAATGGGTGAGCTCCTACATAATTCTAATGAGCAAAAGCACAAAGCCTACCTAAGCTCACTAGATGCACTAAGGACAAGGCGTCACACGCCTAACCCAAAGTCTCAAATTACTTAGCTACACAAACTAAGTAAAGCAACTAAACAAGCTACACAAGCAAGATAGATGCTACAACACTACTTCTAGCTACTACAGGCAAGGAGGCAATTAGAGAGCTACACAAGCTACTAATTGCAAGAGCTACTACTCAATCACAAGCACAAGATATATAAATGAATGTAAGACAAAGCTTGTGATCAAGAGATGCAAACCACCGCGAAGTGTGAACACAAAATGACACCGGTGATTTTTTATCGAGGTCTCGGGAAGCTTACCAACTTCCTCCTAATCCTCGTTGTGTCGACCGACACCTTGGTGGTTCCACAGTTTGGCGATTCACCCACTTTATGATTCACAAGCTTAATGGCCGGTGCCAAATCTCACGGTGGGAGCTCGCTAGAATCACTCACAAGATGGGAATCCTCGATCCAATCCCTCAAAGGGCACCGCTAGAACCCACACACAAGTGTGGTAACTCAATGACACTCCACAAGAGTTGCTCTTCACGATCCCCGTGAGGCGAGCACGAACCTCTCACAATCTCTTCTCTCCGAGCACTAAATAATCTTCTTTGCGTGCCTCGACGGAGCCTCTTGCCACCTGCCGTCTAGGAGGTGGCAACCTCCAAGAGAAACAAGCACACCGGCTTGCAACACGATCACCTAGTGCCACGAATGCGATCTCTCAACGCAACGCACTAGACTCGATCTCTCACTCAATCGGATGAACGATATCAAGCATATATGAGTGGGAGGGCTCTCTAGCACTCTCAAGCATGGACACAAAGTCCCCAAGGTGCTTAGCAACTAGCCATGGCCGGCCACCACCTCTAATTATAGCCCCCCAAGCCAAAACTAGTCGTTACTAGCATTTTTCGGGGGCCGATCGACGCCCAAATACTTGATCGGCGCCCGGCCACATCGACCGGACGCACCGGTCACTTAAAACCGCCCGTAGAGACCTCTCTAGAAGTGACCGGGTGCTCGACCGACTCTATGACCGGACCCTCTGGTCGAAACACTCAGAAAACTGCCCTGATCGGACTGTCCGGTCACAGCGTCCGGTCAGACCACTGCCCGGTAAAATGACGATATCTCCTTCATCCGAACTCCGTTTTCGATGATCTTGGACTCTATGGAAAGCTAACTCAGTGGTCTACACAACCCACATGGTTAATTGATCCAAATCCCAATGGATCAAGGCAATATTTCACTCCAAAGTCATTCTAATTGTCCAAGAAACACCGAAACAACTTTCTTTCTTCTCCAAGTTGAACAAAATCAACTTCAACACCTTCTCCTTTGCAAATGTTCCAACACCACCAAGTGTACATCACCATGTGCATGTGTGTTAGCATTTTCACAATCATTTTCAAAGGAATTTTTCTCTCACTCTCACCACGCCACTCGATCCTAACACATCGCAAAGTTAGATTGCACAAGTGACACTAGATGACCGATATGCAAACAAGTTTGCCCCTCTTGATAGTATGGTCATCTATCATAAACCCGGTCATAAATTTCTCTAAGCTCCTCATGACAAGTGAAATGAAATGCCCTATAGGTTATACATTTCCCTTTGCGCATTTCCATTCCGCTCCATCTCCAAGTGCCGATGCAACACATGCGCCAACATGATCAAGAATGATATGATCCACTTCATATCATCACATGACCTTCTTGGTCCATCAATCTTGACCTCACCGCTTCACCGCTTGCGCCGGGTCCGTCGACGCCAAGTCTTGCCTAAGCTTCACCGCCTCGCAGTCCATCACTTCACTGCCTCGACTTGCACTTTACACTTGCAACCGGTCCATCAAGCCAAGCCTTGTCTTGATCTTCACCACCTTGGTCACATGACTCCATGTCATGTCTCATATGCAATAAAGCTCCTTCATTGTGCCATCACATGTGAACTAATCTCCGCGGTATTATCTCAATCATACACTATTAGTTCACCTAATGTTGACACTCAATTACCAAAACCACAAGAAACCTTTCACCGGCCAAGAAAAACATCCGGACAAGTTCCGTGGTGCCCCAAGGTGTGCCTTTTGACTACGCCCGGAGACGCGCCGGACGCCGGATCCCCCAAGGCCCGGCGGGTCCAACCCTAGACGTTTAGTGATACCCCGATTTGCAGCCGCCTTTGACTGCGTTCGAGACACGCCAGACGCTATCCCCCAAGGTCCGATGTGGCTCGCCCCCGCATTGAAATCCCGCTTGGTCGGGTTAACAAGCCGCTAACGCCGACGACGCGTGTTCGACGGTCATGACGCCAGCGTCCCGGCGGTACTCGGGCTGCAGCCTACCTAAACCAATCGGGTTTCTAATCGGTTTTTGAAAGGTTTGGTGATTGAAATCACATCTATGTGGTTTCCTAAGGGGATAAGACCACCCCCTATATATAATGAGAGGTTCATGGCCGATTTCTACATCCAATCGATCAATCTACCCAAACACTCTTCTTAAACCCTAATATCTCTTCTCCAAACCCTCTACTCTGTTGTCCCGACGACTTTCTCCATGAATTTCGTTGGCATCCTAGGCGGCCTTGCTGGTCCTAGGAGATCCTCGCGACGCAATGCCCTCCCAACAGATCTTTCTAGAGGGCGCCTCGAAGTCTTTTCAAAAAACCGAGCCTGCACAACGGCCTCTTCGATCTTCAGATCAGTTTGGCCGGTTACGCTCGCAGTTTCGCTGTTCTTGTAGGTTATGTGCAACCGGCGGGCGCCCAAGACCCGCTGGTGTGTTGGGGCAGTCACCATTCACGCCAACATGGGAATTGAGTTTATGTGGCCTGTTATCGCAGATGTCGTTGGATCAGTCACGGACGGTGCAGATGAGCGACTGTAGACTACAGTCCAACTTCACGACTGCAGACGATCTGATTCCCCGTTTCTGCCTGGTGCCGCCGCTCGCCCAGCTCCTTCTTTTGCCCTCTCGCGTGGGTCATTTGCCTCATGCAGCTACATGGACATTCTCTGAGTGGTGAGTGCTGCTATGTTTGTGGTTCAGAAAATGCTGAATCAATTCAGGTTCCGCGCTATGAAATTGGCCAAAAGTGTAACGCACACTTTGATTATTCTCTTGACAAAAAGAACCTAAAGCGTGGCGGTCAGCGAATTGCAACTGTCCTTATGTACTTAACAGATGTCAAGAAGGGTGGTGAAACTGTGTTTCCAAATGCTGAGGCACAACACTTAGTTCTGAGATTATTTTTATGTCTTTTGAAAAATAGAACTCTGGCACATTTTAGTTATTTGCTTTTGCAATTAGAAACGTATGAACTCTGACATCACTTCCGACCACTGGGCCTACTTGTCCAAGTGATGGTGTCCTAGGACAAAAGAGACAATTAACGACGATGGATCGGACAGGCCTGCTAGGCAATGGTAGACGTAATACTGCACACAGCGGCTGCCACGCACTGTCAGTTACAATGAAGTTCAACAAGCATGCATATATGGACAGACCACGTGTCGCCTGAGAACGTCGCAAGATGGAGTTCAATGATTTCTTTCAACAAAGAAATAGAAAAAATGCAAACAAATAAAAATAAAAATGCTTTGTGCTAATGTCTAGCACTTTCTTGTCATCTACTGTGTACATGTGTAACATCATACAACTCTGCTATGTACATGTGTAACATCATACATGTGTACATATACATATATCATGTACGGGTTTTTTTCCTTATTTGTTTTATTAATATTAAATTACACATGTACACAGTAGTTAACTATCTGTGCCTCCCTTTCCGGGAGGCAATTCTGCTACAAAATTACAACTCATTTAACTAAACTTTATTTCTATTATTTTAACAATACGGTGCTAAATCATTAAACCTCTTATGTCAAAAAAAAAAAAACTTAAACATCCGTACTGTTGTATATCGGCCCAATGGTGAATAGGGCTGTTCACAATCATCAAACTGTGCGCAGCCCAATGCTGCTAGCTGGGCCGAATATCTGCACGGCGCCGCTTCACGTAGAGGCTCGGCGTCGCCGTCGCCGTCGCGGTGGCGGGGAGGTAAACGCCGTCGTGGTGAGCAACTGTATCGACGAGCGCGGCAGCTTCCTCGGTGATGAGGTTCGTGCGTTGTGGCGGGGATGAGAGGAGCGCTGACACCATCACCACGCGCCGCGCCTGGGGAGGCCGCCACCAACGGTGTCAGACAAAGTGATCGCCGGCACCAACGGCGGACGCACGCCACGCATGGCGAGGACGGCAGCGCCGATCCAGTGTCGCACCTGACGACGACGGGAGCACCGCGGCGCTCCGATGACGCGCCCGGCGATGACGGAGCAGCCGCGCGCCTTGGGAACGCGAAACGGCGGCGGTCGCGGAGCTGAGGTTGGTGAAGCGACCCCTTGTCCTCAACCCAACTCCAGTAAGCTACGGCCCTCGTCCTCAACCTCAGGGCTCTGCAAGGACTTGGGCCATGATGGGCCTTGAGTTTATGTGGCCTGTTATCACTTTTGGCGCAGATGTCCGTTGGATCAGTCACGGACCGTGCAGATGACCGACTGTATTTAAAGAGTAAATTGGCTGTGGAGAATCCGGGCTGGGCCAGGGCGCCCACGCCATCAATTTTTTTTCGCCGCCGCTTTACGGATCCATGGCTGGTTGTGCGCCGACCTTTGGCCGGGAAAAAAGGGGTTTCATGGGTCGACGTCGCACCTCCGTATGTTCGACGCTGTCCACCCTCATTGGCGGGCGGCGCCGTTGTCGATGGCTGGTTGGTCGCCTTGTCCCGCGGCCCACTCGTAGTGTTAGCGAGGTCCTCGGTCGTTGTCCTTGGAAGCGGTATGGGCCGGCGTGGCGTGGTCGCCGGTGGTCGCTCGGGCCGTCGAGTCCCCGCTTTTGCCGAGATCGCCGGGCGCAAAAAGGTTACCTTGTCGCCACAGCCTACGCCCGACTAGGGGCCATGTATCTCGCTTTCCTCTTTGACCCACCAATCGCTGGTTGTGCCTCGGTGCTCTCGTAGATTGGGCGCCCGGCACATTCCTCCTGGCCGGGTGGGGTAACACGCTAGCCAGTCCTCCCTTCCATGGCGCCTTGGCTCCGCCTCGTGTGGTAGGGAGCTCCCGTTCCCTTTTCCCCTCCTCGCGCTCCGATCGGGCAGGCTCGCCGCTGGCGGCCCGTGGCTACGACGATTTGTAGGTTGTTGCGCCCTCTCCGACCAGATCCCGCAACGCCACGGCCGCCGCCCCGTCCACGGTCCCACGCGGCGGCGACGAGCCGGAGGCGCGATGTGTGGTCCGGGCCGGTCGCCTCCAAATGGGCCTCCTCCTCCTTTCTCCAACTCGCCGCACCCGGATGTAGCACACGCGGGCCCCGCTAATCGATGTGTTGTTGGTTCTCAAGACCGATGGTGGATCTCGGTGCCTTCTCGCCGGCATGGTAGTGCGGCCACCGCCTTGGCGACGCGCAGCGCCGCAAGGGCGCCCGGGCTCTCCGGCCTCCCCCTCCCCCCCGGACCACGCGTGCGGGTGCGAGGCAAGGACACTCCCGGCCACGCAACTTCGCATGCACGGCCTCCCAACAAAGGCGGCGGCCCCAAACACGGCGGTGGTCTTTCTCCCCGCCCCCCCGTTCCGGTGGACCCACCTACCTGATCCGGCGGGCTTCGTGGACGGATCCGTCGACCTACCCACCGACACTGAGGCAATGCCGGTGAGGCCGCCGGCGCCTAGGTTATTCTCACCCGGCCGCTTATCATACCATCGCTCTTCTCTCGCATTCTCTTCCTATCGAATAAATTACATCGTGCTTTGGTGATGTGGGTTTCTTGTTTGATGTGATGGCCGGCAGCAATGTTTGTGGGAAGCCACGGTGCTTTGGGGAGCCACAGAGTGGATTTGTTCTTTGCCTCTCCCATTCACTCTAATACCTATCTTTGTGCACAACTGCTTCCTACGCTTGCAAATAACGTGGAATAAAGTTCGTTTTACTCAATCCCGCATTTTTCGTGTCCCGCGCTTGCTATCGAGGATTCTAGCAAAGGGGGTTGTTAGCAACCGGCCGTGGGTGAGTAGTAGCTAGCCGTGGTGGCACGCCCGGGCCATGCCCTGGGCCGAATAGATGGACACGGGTGCGCGCATAATGCTGCTGTAGTAGTATCACGATATTTTGATTTCCCATTTTTTCTTTCCTTAGATTTGCCGGGTACGGTGTGTGGGGATCAATATTTTGATGACCCCAACCAGCCAATCAAGACCCTCCGACATCATGTCTCGCAGGATTCTAACCAAGGACCTCTCCTCCACCCATGGTCGCCTCACAGCGAGAGCAAAGGTTACATGGCGCACGAGCTCTTTCACAAGCAGAGACCTCTTCCGCCTCGCTCGAGGTCTCCGTCGTCGACCTTTTCGAATGCGCACTCGAGCTCTCGGCGAGACCTCTTTCGCTCGAGGTCCCCGCCGACGGCCCCTTCAAGTTTGTGCGCTAGAGCTCTCCAGCGCGACCTCCGATTCGCTCGAGCCTCGAGCTCGAGCGAACCGCTCAACAAACGCCCGTCCACGAGCCTCGTCCCCCGGGCGTCACGCGGAAGACCGGCAAGTACGTGAGTTGGCCAACCACTCCCCTGGCAGGCACGGTGGCCATGCGGAGGCACAGTGGCGGAAAGACGGCCCGTCTGTCGCCCGCCCATGCCCCGATGACTCCAACAAAGTCGCCCACAAGACGCGCAGGCGGCAGGCGACGTGCGCATATATCTCATCCATGGCATGGGCACCCCCACGCCGACGGGACCGATTCCAACCACGATTGGGGTCGGGCGCGACCCTTTACCGCCACCGGACGGGATTCGCGCGCGCAGCGACGACCAATTTTGGCATCCAAGGCCGTCAAGAGCTCAAGAGAGGGCCCCGCCAACCAAAGAGCTCGATCCGAGAGCTCGATCGTCGTATCCCGTCAACTCAAGAACTCCGCCATCATGACCGGGAGACGCACACTACCCGTACGCCATCGTCGCCAACATGGGCACCCCCATACCGAAGGGGACAGACTTCCAACTACGGTCAAGGACGAGACGACGCATGACCACCGCCCATGCCCCGACCGCCATGTACGGCGACGACCGTTCTCAAGATCCAAGGCCGCCGAGAGCTCGAGGTAGCTATTGGCCAACCCACGAGCTCGCTCGAAGAGCTTTTCGCCCGACAAGACACAAGATCATATTGTTCCACCTACCCCGCCCCAACTCGGAGAGCTCACATGTTCTATCCCCCTTGCTACTATAAAAGGAGGGGTAGGGTCTTCAGTTGGGGCAAGCAAGAAAAGAAGAAGAACAAGGCACCCGGTTCTTCTCAAATCCGCATCCTCACTCTCATATTGGCACTTGCCTCAATCATAGAGACCTGGGAGCCCGCTCCCTCTCTCGCTCCGCTTTGTACGCACTCTACAACGAGCATTTGAGCTCTGGATAGTGAACACACTGGACTAGGGAGCCCGACTTTGCCCCCGAACCAAGATAAAATCTGTGTCATTGTCTCCGAGCTAGGCCATTCGGAGTCCGCACTAGCCACCATTACTGTGACGGTGGTATTAGACCACGACAGTTGGCGCGCCAGGTAGGGAGGCGCCTAGTGCGACGATCTTCCACTCCGATGGCTTCTTCATCGATACCGCCGACCGGAGCGACCGTGCTGCGCTTCGGCACCTTCGACTTCACCGGCCCCGATCCGGGCGGTCACCGCGGGAGCCGTCTTCACCCGCCCGACGCGGGGCGCGTGAGGACATCCCCAGCGCTCCGCGACACCGCCGATTCCATCCTCGCCGACATGGGGCAGACTCGCCAAGCCCCGCTAGCCCCATCCCCGCGGCGGCGGATCGCTTCTTCGCCCCGATCAAGGACCTCCTCCCCGACATCCCGGACGCGAGCCCACGCAGGGCCGCGGCTCCGTGATGTCACCCTCTCCATCGCCAACGCCGCCCTCCGCTCGGCGGCGAAGACGCGTTGGAGGTGGAAAAGTTCACGACGGCATACGCCAAGATGTACCCCGACGGCCACCGGGTCTCCCCCTCTTTGGGGCGATGAACCCCGGAAGGCACCACCCATGAGCTCGAGCTCGCCCCGATGGGATGAGCCTCACGGACCGCGACCCCACACGTCGGTGTTACGTGTGCCACGCCCCGAGGGGGCCACGGCGACCATTCCCCGGCCGACCCGAGCGCGCACGCCCCAGACTCCGCCAAGGCGCGCCAACGTGACCCGCCTGGCCGATCACGCCAAGGCCCGGCCGGAGGAGCTCGAGGGAGCTCGAGAGGCGCGGCTCAGAGCGCGAGGCCCTCCTCGCCGAGCAAGAAGCAAGGGCGCCCAAGGGCGCGGGCCCGCGCGAGACGTCCGCGGATCGATCAAGCCGCGACAACGATGCCGAGCAACTCCCGCCGGTGTTCGGGAGAGCCTCCCTAACCGGGCGGCGGCCGCTAAGCCTTGCAAGAACCGCCCCGCCCCCGAGGACCCCCAGGGCACGCCGAGCCCACGAGCGCATCAAGAAGCTCGTGGCGGAGGCGGCAAACAGCAGTGGCAAGCCCGCATCGCACCGTCGACTTCAGGGAAGAGCACGAGGCCTCCTCTCATCCGTAGGTCCACGCGCACGGCGGATCGGCGAGAACCGCGACGCACGTGACACCATCATCGCCCGACGGAAGGCGGAAGCCCGCTACAACAAAAGCGCCCCGTGGACGACGACAAGCACCGCCGCGACGACTACGAAGCCGCCCCGTTAGTACGACACCGCCGCGGAGGGCGTCATGACGACGAGGACAAGGGCCGCAGCCCCACGCCGAACGCCGTCAACGGAGTCCGGTCTCTTGAGCGAGATCGCCGGCGCCGAGCTCGAGCTCGAGGAGGCCAAGGGCTTTCGGCTCGATACCGACGCTCCCTTCCCTTCGTTTCCGGGCTCCAACCTCGGTGCGAAGTACAACGGGAGACCGACCCGCCACACGGCTCGAAGACTACCGCCCGGTTGTCGCCGAGGCGCCGACAAATGACTACTTCATCATCCGCAACCCGCCCTCTATCTTGCGGATTCGCCCGTTCTTGGCTCGAGCACCCGCCGGAGGGCACCATCCGCGACTGGGAGGATTTGCAGACGCTTCGCCGGGCAACTTCCGTGGCACCTACGCCAGCCAAGTACGACCCGGGATCTCCGGGGATGCAAGCGTAAGAAGGGGGAGAGCCCGCGCGACTACATCAGCGCTTCTCTAAACTCGCAACAACCTCTCCGAGGCCTCCGACTCCGAGATCATCACCGCGTTTACCTTCGGCACCACTTGTGAGAGTCTCATCCGCGAGCTCGGGCCAAGAAGCCTAAGTCCGTGAAGGAGCTCCTCAACCGCCACCGGACACGCCGAGGGAGAGGACGCCGCCTCCGCCGCACGGGCAAGGGCAAGCCCACGAACGACGACGACGAGGCCGCGGGCGGATCCGCCTCCCACCCCGCAAGAGGAAGAACAAGAAGAACAAGCGCCGTGACGACGACGACGAAGTTTGTCGCCATCGCGACAAGCGCAAAACCCCGCAGGCGGGGGAAGAGGCTTCGCCCACAAGGAGCACTCGACAAGATGCTCGAGGCCCCGTGCCCACATCACGAGGGTCCCGTCAAGCACAAGATGAAGGACCGTCGGCTCCCGAAGAAGCACGTGATGGGCACGCTGAAGGGAGGCGCCGGGGGCGACCAACCCAACCTATGGCGGCAGAGCCCGAGGACGGGCGGCGACGACGCCTTACATCGAGGACGGCGCGTCAACGCCGTCTTCGGGCGGAGCCCGGGCTACGAGTCCAAGCGCCGGCGTAGCTCACGCGCCGCGGAAGTCCTCTTCACCGAGCCCGCGACGCCCGCCTACCTCAAGTGGTCGAGCTCGGCGATCACTTTCGACAGGGCCGATCATCCCCGACACATCCCGTACCCAGGGAGGTACCCGCTCGTCGTCGATCCCATCATCGGCACCAAGCGCCTCGGCAAGGTGTTGATGGATGGAGGCGGCGGCCTCAACCTCCTCTACGCCCACGCACCCAGGCCCTTGGCATCACCAAGGCGCGCCTTCGTCCCTCACCGGACCCGATCCATGGCGTGAGTACCGGGAAGCAGATGATCCCCCCGGGCGACCGATCTCCCGTCACCCGGCACCCCTGATAACTTCCGGAAGGAGACCCTCACGTTCGAGGTGCTCCCCTTCAAAAACGCCTACCATGCGCTGTTGGGGCGGCCGTGCTATGCGAAATTCATGGCCGTCCCCAACTACACCTACCTCAAGCTTAAGATCCCCGGGCCCAAGGGGGTCATCACCGTCGACTCCACCTTCGAGCACGCGTTCGGATGCGAGGCCGCCGCCGCCCAAGACGCCGACGCCGCGGTCGAGATCGGCGCATGTCGCCGAAGATGGCGGCTGGGCGGTGCGGAGGACACCCCCGA
Source organism: Hyparrhenia diplandra (assembly GCA_015847255.1). Lineage (NCBI taxonomy): Eukaryota > Viridiplantae > Streptophyta > Magnoliopsida > Poales > Poaceae > Hyparrhenia > Hyparrhenia diplandra. The sequence goes on from JADLZK010009833.1 coordinate 94,176, forward strand.
GCTCAAGAAAGCCGCGGGCACGAGCTCGCGCGATGGGCCCGAACGGCCCGAGATCGAGCCCATCCGGTGAGCTCATGAAGACCGTAGGCACTTTCGAGCCCGAGAAGGACGCCAAGGAGATAGAGGTCGATAAGGATGGCCACACCCTCCGCGTAGGGTCCGAGCTCTCTCCTAAATAGGAAGGCGAGCTCGTCGACTTCCTCCGCGCAAACCTCGACGTGTTTGCGTGGAGAGCCTCGGACTTGCCAGGCATACCGAGGGAAGTCGCCGAGCACTCCTTGAACATTAAGCCCGGCTCTCGGCCGGTGAAGCAACGGCTCAGACGTTTCGATGACGATCGACGCCAAGCAATCGCCGAGGAGATAGATAAACTCTTAGCCGCTAGGTTCATCAAGGAGGTGTATCATCCCGAGTGGATAGCCAACCCCGTACTAGTCAAGAAGAAGAATGGGAAATGGAGAATGTGTGTTGATTACACGGGTCTCAACAAGGCATGCCCGAAGGATCCCGTTTCCTTTGCCGCCAAGATCGACCAAATCGTTGACTCCACCTCCGGTGCGAAACCCTCTCGTTTTCTCGACGCCTACCCGGCTACCACCGATAGCGATGAACGAGCTCGATCAGCTCGCCACCTCCTTCATCACCCGCTTGGCGATTCTCGTTACGTAACGATGCCCTTCGGTTTGAAGAACGCCGGGCGCCACCTTCCAAAGGTGTATGCGTAAAAGTCTTCAAGGAGCTCCTCGGGAAGCTTGTAGAAGCTTACGCCGATGACATCGTCGCCAAACGAATGCTCGAAAGAGCTCGTCCCGACCTCGAAAAGGTCTTCGCCAAACTCCGAGAATACGGGGGTCAAGCTCAACCCCGAAAAATGCGTTTGGGTCCCGCCGGGGAAGTTGTTCGGCTTTATCGTCTCGAGCGCGCATCGAGGCCAACCCCGGGAAAATCGCCGCCATCACGAGCATGGGGCCGATTAAGAGCGCCAAATGCGCATGCGGCGGCTCACGGCTGCCTCGCGCGCCGAAGTCGTTTCATAGCCCGGCCGGGGAGGGAGCCTCCTCTCTACAAGCCGCCGAAGAAAACCGGCGCTTCTCCCGGACCGACGAGGCCCAAAGAAGCCCTCGACTCAAACAACTCCTTGCCAGCCGCCCGTGCTGCTCGTTGCTCCCGCAGCCTAATGAGCCAATCCTTCTCTACATCTCGGCCACCTCGAAGGTGGTGAGCACCGCGCCGTCGTCGAGAGAGGAGGAAGGGCACGCACTCAAGGTACATCGTCCGGTGTACTTCGGGCCGGTGAGGTCCTCACCGACACCAAAACTCGCTACTCACAAAAGCTCGTGGTACGCGCTTGCTCATCACCCGACGCAAGCTCGACATTACACGACTCGACCACCCGGCGACCGCCGTCTCGGCATCCCCTCGGGAGGTCATCCGCAGCCCCGAGGTCACGGGACGCACGGCCAAGTGGGCGGTCGAGCTCATGGGAGCCGAAATCACGTGACGCGCCCGCAGACGCCATCAAGTCTCGTGCCCGCGCACTTCATTGCCGAATGGACCGAGGTCGAGCAGCCACCCAGGCCCGACGACATCGAGTCTCGGACCCTACACTTCGACGGATCGGTAAAGAAGTACGGCGCCGGCGTCGGCCTCGTCTTCACTCTCCGAAGAAGGTGTGCATGAAATACTCCATACGCCGCACTTCCTCGCGCCCAACAACGTGGGTCGAATACGGCATTGGTGAACGGGTTACGAGTGCGCACGACGAGCTCGGCAGATCCGCACCTCGAGGTCCGGGAGACTCGAGCTGTCAAAAACCAAGTCATGAAAGAGGTCGATCGCGCCAACCCGAAGATGGTCGCGCACCACCGTAAGGTCCGAGAACTTGAGGAACATTTCCACGGGCTGGAGGTCAACCACGCCCACCGCAACCTCAACAACGACGCCGACGCCCGCCAAGCTCGCGGCCGACCGCTTGCCGGGTTCCCGGGAGTCTTCATGCACGAACAACACAAGCCCTCGATACGGCTCGTGGAAGAGCCCGCCGAAGGTGCGAGCTCAAGCCCCCGGGCCGCACCCCATGGACACCGACGTCCGCAAGGGTCGAACGCTCCCGATACAAGGGCCGCTGGCGACGAGCTCTGCCGTGCGTGCTCTGGGATCGACTCGCGGGCCGCTCGAGGGGCCGGGTCGACTTCACCCACCCCGGCCGACCGGGCGTGTCCCGCTGCTACGATGGTCGAGGCAAGGCGAGCTACCCCCGGGCATGAGGAGTCACGACGGCCAGCCCGAGGGCTAAGGCTTTTTTGCTCGGAGGGAAGAGCTCTACCGACGCGGGGCAAACGGCATCCTACAAAGCCACGCATCACCGTCGAAGATGGTCGTGAGCTCGTCAAAGAAATCCACGGGGCGACGCGCCATCACGCGGCACCACGGGCTCTCGGGAAAGCTTTCCGTCAAGGTTTCTACTGGCCGGACCGCCGCCGCCGACGCCACTGTGTCGTCCGACGTTGCGGGGCCGCCGCTTTCTTCGCCAAGCGCACACACCTCCCGGCCAAGCCCTCCAAACGATTCCGCCACCGGCCGTTTCGCCGCCCGGGGTCTTGACATGGTAGGACCATTCCCTGCAGGACGACCGAGGATACACGCATCTCCTCGCCGCTATCGACAAGTTCTCCAAATGGATCGGTCATGCCCATCGCGCCGATGCCGAGCCGAGGAGACCGCTGTTCTTCACGGCATTATCCACCGCTTCGAGTCCCGAACTCGATCATCACCGACAACGGCACCAACCGTGGGGAAGTCTTCATCGACCTGGTGCAGCGATCACGGCATCCGCGCCGACACGGGCGGCCGGGCGGCCACCCTGACCAACGGACGGTAGAGCGAGCTAATGGCATGATCCCCGCAGGCGTGAAGTCCCGCATCTTCGGGAGGCTCGAGAAGCACGCCCGCCGATGGCTAGTCGAGCCCCCGCGGTCGTGTGGAGTCTTCGCACCACACCAAGTAGGGCCACCGACGAACCCCGTTCTTCCTCGTCTTCGGGTCCGGCGGTTCTTCCTACCGAAGCTCGAGCACGGCTCACCCCGAGCTCGACCTTCGACGAGCACACAACCAAGCGCCGCTCGAAGACGCCGCGGACCAGCTCGACGGCTCGTGACATCGCGCCATCCACCCGCCAAGTACCTACAATCCATGCGGCGCTACCACGAGCGACACGTCGTGGACGAGCCTTCGCCGCCGGGCGATCACGCCCCACGACGAGTCCAAAGCCCGAGGGGACAGCACAAGCTCTCCGCGCCATGGGAGGGTCCCTTTATCATCAACCAAGTGTTGAGGCCGGGCACGCACAAGCTCAAGGACCATCGTGGACGAATCCTCACCAACGCATGGAACATCGAACAGCTACGCCGCTTCTACCCTTAAGATGTATTTTGAAATATCATAATCGTAAAAATTCAATAAGACACCCGCTCGATGCAAAGATCCGTGCAAGCATCTCGAATTCACGTCTTAGTTATCGAGCAATGACGGGCCTTCATCCCGACAAAGGCCCGCCCTTGCTCGGGGCTACAAGGAATGGGGCGCACACCCCATCGGTTTACTACACCAATTTTTCGCAAATTCTTCACAAAGATCACAACAACGAGCTCTCGCCACGAGACCGTGCTCCTTTTCCTTAACGCCTTAAAAACAACTAAGTCACGAGTTCGCCAACAAAGGCATGGCGCGACCGCCTAACGATCTCACACGCCCCGCTGCTAACGAAACGGCCCGTCATCCGACTTCCGAAATACGAACTCGTAAAAGTTGGAACAAGGACACAGATAGGAAAAAGGAACACGAGTGATCTTCATTCCGCACACGAGTCCCTTTAAATCCTTAACAATGATACCTCAACTACGAGGACTTAGAAACTAATCCCGCAAAAAGGGGCTTGGCCCCGAGCTCCTACTTTTTACGCAGAAGGAGGGTCCTCGTCCATCGCCCCCGCGACAGTGCCCGCCGCGGCCTCCGGCTCAGCCGCTCGGCCCCCTCCGTGATGAGTCCCGTGACTCCCACCCTCTCGTGGCAGCTTATAGAGCTCGGCGGACAACTCCACGGAGTCGAGCTCGGCAGCCAGGTGATCTTTCGCTCGGTTTGAGCGCCGCCGATACCCGGCGCCCATCCCGCCTTCACCGCCGACGTCCATTTTCGGATAGTGATCGAAGATAACGCCGACGGCCTTGTGGACCACCCGGCCGGGCGCCCTCGCCACCTTATACGGCACTACGTAGATTCGCTCCGCCGGGTCCGCCATCTCCTCAACACCGAGGACGCCGCAGACACATCCTCGGCCGCGGTAGCGAGATCCTCGAGCGCCCGTCGAGCCTCCGCCGCCTCCTCCGTGGCATTAGAGGCACAAACCCGAAGACGCTCAAGCTCCTCCTTCGCGTCCACGAGCCCGACGGTGCGCCGCTTCAAGTCCGTCTCCTTCCCCCTTCGCCGCGAGCCGGGTATGCTCCAGGTGGCCTCGGGCCGAGGCAAGATTCCGCTCCATGTCCGCGCGGCCCCCGGCGCCGCTCGGGGACTTCTCCTTTTCCCCCCGCAAGACAAGAAGACGGTTCAATAACGGAAGTCACCGCGACTCGACACACGGGCGAGGATCGGTCGCCCGCTTACTCCACAGCTCACTATAGAGCTCCCCTCGTTGTGCCGAAATTCCGGTTCTCCTCGTTGAGCCGGTCCCTCTCGCGATCGTCGCGCGGGCAGCAGCACCACATTTCCCGGCGACCGCGATCATACGCCGAGGCCCCGCCGGCGAGGACAATCGCCCAAACACCGAGAAAACAAAAACGCAAGACGGGCGGTGACACTCACCCGCAAGCTCGGCCTCCGCGCCGACGGAGGCACTCGGCGCCTCCGTCTTCTCCTTATGAAGGGCCTCCGCCCTCCGTTCGCCGCCGAGAGCGCGAGCCCTTGTCCTCGAGCAGCGCGGTGGAGGGTGTCGAGCTCCTCCCCGCATCTTCTTGCGCCGCCGCCGCGGGCGAGCTCAAGCCGCTCCTTCTCGCCGAGCCGCGCCGCCCCGCCGAGTGCGCTTCGGCGCCCCTCTTGTGCCGCCCGAAGGCCCGCCTTCCGCGCGCCCCGACGAGTCCAACGACGCCCTCCGTCTCGCGCGCAAGAAATTGATGCTGAAGCCGCGCCGTGCCGAGCTCTTCACTCATGTCCTTGCACAGTTCAATGAGCTTCCCCGACGAAGCCCCCGACCCCTGAGAGCCAGTGTGTCCCGGTTGTGTTCTCGGATGGAATCGCACGCCTCGAAGAGCACAAGCACATGAACAACTTGGGGAAGCACAAGAAAAGGAAAGAACACCCGAGGCCATGACGATCTCGCAAAGTCGCACAGCAAGTCGAACACGCAGCCGGGTCGTCGGTGAGAACGGGTCGAACGCGCCGACCGGCGGCCGACAGATCCTTCCGGGTCGACGCTTCCGTAGGCCCTCAGAACGCTCCATTTCGGAGATGTCAATCGCAGAACGCATGAGCCATCAAGTCCGCCGGTCTTCATTGCAGCCGCCCATGGCCTAACATCCGTTCGCCGTCCCCTCTCCGCCGCCACCGGGAGGGGCGGCTAACGAGGAGGAGGAGCTCACGGCGTCGGCCACCTTCGACGCCCGATGCGCCCCACGGTCGGCCGCCGACGCGCAGGCCCCCTCGACACGCAAATGGCGCAGAGGTCGGACCTTGAACGGGGGCGCCATCATCCGGGACCCCGTAGTCGCGCCACCGTTGCCGCCGCCGCCGCGCGTCGTCGCCATGGACGGTGTCCCCACCGCCGAGCTCGTCGCGGCAGCCCCGCAGCTCGCCAGACCCTAACACACTCGAACTCGCGAGGCCGAGCTCGTCGTTACGAACATCGAAGAGCTCTCCATCGCCGCCCGAAGCCCGCGCCGGCCGAGGTCTCTCACTCGCCCGAGGGCGCTTTCGTCGGGTACACCGCCGCCCCGCAACGCCACGACAACTAAGACCCACGCGCCCAACGCCGTGCACGACCGCAAAGGGGAAGAGAACTCACCGCGCCGAGACCGCCTCTTCCGAGCGGTGGCTCGAGGCACCCGGACCCCGGGTTGACCGCCCGAGGAACCCGCCCTCGTCCCGGGCGCCGGAGCACCGGGCCGCCCCCGAGGCTGGGGCGCCGACTCCTCCCCGGCCAACGGCGTCGCCGGCAATCAAGCTCGGAAGCCCCGATGAGGTCCCGATCTCCCGGGCCACGGGCCTCGCGGACGACGGAGGGGGGGACCCGCCGCGGGCGCCTTCGCCTTCCTCCTCCCCCCCGCCGCCGCCGCTCGACGAGCCCGTTTCTCGGGGCTCGGGCCGGCCCTCCGGCCGCCCTCTCGGGGAGGGAGGACGCGAACCAAATGACTTCACTTCGCCAACCCCGCAAAAACACAAGCTCATCCTCCCGAACTCAAAGCGATAAGTGGGCAACCTCGAACAAACAAGAAGTGCGAGCTCTTTACCGCCGCGTATCCGCATCGGGGAGAACTTGGGGGCTCGGGGGCCTCGCACCCGTCAAGGTCACCGAGTTATCCACCATTCCACCGTTCAACGGTCGCGCGGACGCTGTTCGCCGTCCCCACGAACGGCGCGAGCTCGGCTCCATCTCCCAAACGCGAAGACGCCGTCGTTGGAGCGGCACCGCCCTTCGCGAGCCAGGCCTCGATGATATGGTTCACCGCCGCATCGCCGGCCGCGGAGCGCCGCCGTCTTCAACGCCACGGCCTCCACCGCCCGAGGACGTGATCGCGGCGGACCCTCACGCCACAAGCGTTTGCGGTGTCGAACGTCTTCCCAAGTGTACTTCGGCAGAGGATGGTCGGGTCGTTTGAGGTAGAACCACTCCTCCCTCCACCCGGGGTTTGCCGGGGTCGGGAAGTCGCCCCTGGGAAAGAACTCGCGGACCTTCCCACCGCCAAGAATCGGGATCGTGACGCAGTAATCGGAGCCGCACCTCCAGACTCCTCCGCCGCCTTCAAGCCCCGGATCTTGGCATAGACGGCGTGCCGGAAGAGCTCCCGCTGGGGGGGAATCCCCAACCATCCTCGCAGACAAGATCGTGAACGCCGAAAACAACGCAGGATGCCGCTTCGGCGTCGTGCCGGAGCTCGACGCCCCGCACATCAAAGAAACTCGGAAGAAATCGCGTCGGCGGGGACGCCGGGAGGCCGCGCCGTGGAAGGCCACGAACGACACCACGCACCCGCCGGGCGGATCGGGAACTTCGTGCGACGGGCGGCGGGAGGATCCACTTCGCCTCCGCCGCCGGCACGGAGCCGGGGCCGACGAGGCCGCAGAGCTCCACCGCTGCTTGGTCGCCGTCGAACGATGCCATGTCCCCATCTTGCGCTCACGGAGGCGGATCAGCGGCGGAACAGGGGAGACGGAGAAGTAGATCCGAGCAAAGAAGTATGTCCCCCTCTCTCTTTCTATCTCTTTTCTCTCTCCGCTCTTTGGCTTTCTCACAGAAGGAAGGGGAAGAAAGGTGAATCCGCCCCCGATCTCCGCCTATTTATAAGGCCCGGGTGCGACCTGATGCGCCGAGAAGGAACCGCCGGGGTGGGCCCACGCCGCGTCGCGGCCCACGCGCAAGAACGGCTATCGCCACAACAACCCACGGTCGCCATCCGGGCGGCGTCCGCGGCCGCGGCATTAATGGGATAACTCCCGACCAACGGAAATTCCAACGGCAAAAATCCCAACGGCTATTTTTACCGCGGGCGGCGCCCGAGAGCTCGACACACCGGCCGAAAATCTTCGAGCCTCGACGATAGAGCTTGATACACGAGCTCGCCATCCTAGGGTTCTAAGGTCGCCCAAAGACAAGGGCTCGACGGTCGCCCAGAACACCACGCAGTGAGGGACGCTAAGGCAAAGCAAAGACCGACGGCTCTTGCCCCGAGAACTCGAACGAACTCGGGGCTTTCGCCTAAGCGTGTTCGGGTTGCCAAAGGAAACAAAAAGACGACTTCAGGTTATCCTCCACGAACGAGGAGGACACGAGTCCACGGGCTCTTCGAACGAGCCCGGAAACCGTAAAAGTCGCGCTTTGAATATGAGGTCGGTCCGCCACCGACCACATCGAACGAGCTCGAGCTTGACCTCCCCGGACCACCCGCTATCAACTCACCGAGCACTCGGTTTCGCCAACGAGGTAAAACCAAGTCCGAGCTCACCCCTTTTACGGCCTCGTACTATAAACGGGAAAGTTTAACACACGATAGCCTATAAAAGCCTCCACGCGGACCTCTCGCCCCCGCGGAGCCTCGGGGGACTACACACCCGCAGTTCGCCGAGCACACCCGCGGGGGATCACCAGGCATCACCGAGACGAAACCCAAGCAAAGGGAGAGTCACGGGGCTACTCAGACAGTGTCGAACGGCAAAAAGACGCCAAACCGAAGCCAGCCCCTCCGCCTTGCCGAGGTGTTACGGACTCAGAACACTATCGACAAGATTGTCCCACGCTTCCCGTCACAACGTCGGGCCCGAACGCCGCCCAACGAGCTCGAGACCTCGCGACTAACTACGGTCGAAACCTCGGCCATACAGACAAAATTGGTACCTAACCCTTACGCCTTCATTGTTCATAAAAGCATACATACATATAGGCACGAGTGCATGAACCCAAAGAAGGAAACTACAAAAACGAAAGGGTACGTAAGAGGTCCTATCTACAACGCCTTCCACGGCGACGACGTCCCACGGCCTCACCGAAGCTCGCAAAGCCTCGCGGTCGAGAAGCGCCTTTGCGGTCCTTGTCGAGCTCGAGCTTGGTGACGATGACCTTGGAGGGTGGATGCCCACGTTGGCGGTGGAGCCGTTCACCTTTCTCGCCCTTGCGGTCCCTTGTCGAGCTTGAGCTTGGTGACGAAGACCCGCCAGACCGGAAGCCGCCGCCGCCCTCGACTCGGCGGGCTACTCTTCGCCGCCAGGCGTCGACGCCGATGTTGGCCACCACCGCCTCCGCAGCGTGACCTCGAACTCCTCGACGCCGGGCACCAAGGCTCGCCACCGAGTCTCCATCCGCAAAACCACGGATCTCGCGGTCGGCGCGATCGCCGACGACGCCATCGCCAGAGCCGTCACCGCTCGCGACGGCGCCGCGAGCGGCAACTACCGGGAGCCGCTCCCGTAAGCGATCCGCCTCTTCCGTGTAGTCTGCGACGAAATTGAGGAGGATCGGCGAGCGGACATCAACTCAAAAGACCAAACAGGAAGGGGAGACGCCACCTGCGGCGAGCCGGTCGGCATTCTCGCACTGAATGCGCCGCATCGCGAGCTCCTGCTCCAAGGTGTCGATGAGCGCCGCCCTCACATCTCCCCGACCGCGGCGCAGCCTCGAAGTCCGAGGCGGAGCTCGGCGATCACCGCCCCGGGGGCGGAGGCGAGGCGGCGCCGGAGCCGGGCGGAGAAGGCATGGCCCGGGCGGAGCCGGGATCGCCCGCCGACGCATGTTGCGCCGGAAGACGAATCCCCCTCCCGCTGGCGTCGGCGTCCTCCTCCCGGGCCTCCCGCGTCTGAAGACCCTTGACCCTCCATCCGCCGAGCGAAGGTGGCTCCGAGGGGGAGGAGAAGAGTGGGGGAAGAAGACGAATGCCACCTCCACGACCCGAGCCATTGTATTTATAGCCGGGTCAGCGACGGTTCACCTCCCCACGCGGGAGGCGCCCCGCTTCACCTGGGCGTTCGGGTTACCCGATCCGATCGGGGCGGGTAGTTCGGTAATGAGAAGTTCGGGTAATTAAACCGTACCCGATAACAGCCCCGGAATTGTACTACCCGCAATTTCGGTGCCGTAATTTCGGTTCGGGTTTGGGTATACCCGTTTTACCCAAAATATGTAAATTGATAGAAAACCCTCAAACATCATAAAATTTTGAGCAACATAAACTGGACAAAATAATTGATATAAAGTTGAAGTTTTCAACCACATCTCAAGATCTCATCACAAACATACAAGTACTAGTAGTAATACTACCCTCGGTCTATTCGCATGCTTTTCGCGCCAAGATTAGCGATTGCATGCAGCCCCTCCTTTCTTTTATTGTGCATACCATGCAAAGCCTGCAGCAGCCCATGCATGCGATATGGAAGGTTTTGCATTTCAGCTAGTAGACTAGTAGTAAAGTATTGCTCCTTTCAACTTAGTTCTCCTTCAACTTCAAAAGTTGGGTAATTCGGGTAGTTCGGTATCATGACTTACTACCAATTACCCAATAAAAGTTCGGTATTCGATTTGCTATCGAACTCAAACCCAAATTGCGGGTTCGGGCAGATCGGGTTGGATCCCGGTAGTTCGGGTTGGGGTAACGGGTAGCGGGTAATATGCCCGGGGTGGCGCGCTTCCCCAATGATCTCCACCCACGATGCACGCGGTCGCGAGGAACCGTCGCCAATGACGCGACTTCGTAGCGCGCGATCAATCGAGGGGCGGGGCGCCCGCGTGATAACCACCGATAAAACAAAACGGGTGACGGCGTTTAGGTTCCCAAGGAGCCGTCACAAGGCCGCCCGAAGCGACCACGAAAGCCGCTCATTGGAAAATCCACACAAGGGGAGGCGGGCTCTCCGATGGCTCCGGGGACTCGGCGGCGGGTGCCGAGCACCCATACCGAGGTCGATCCGACGGCCGTCGGGGCAAGGAAGGCGAAGCTCGGGGATCGACGACCTCCAAGACAACGGTCGAAGGGCTCACAACAACACTAAAAAGCCTCGCGAGAGCTCACGGCTCTCCGGAGCCCTGGGAGCTACCCGCCGGGTGCGCGCACACACGACCACACCGTAACATGACTCAACCCCTCGCTCCAAGTGGCGTAAGCGGGAGCATTTGAGAGAGATCTCTCTCTCTCCCAAATGCTCGGGGGCTCTTGTGGGGATCAATATTTTGGATGACCCCAACCGTCAATCAAGACCCTCGACATCATGTCTCGGAGGATTCTAACCAAGGACCTCTCCACCACCCATGGTCGCCCTACGAGAGAGGGTGGTTATATGGCGCACGAGCTCTTTCACAAGCGCGAGACCTCTTTCCGCCGCCGAGGTCTCCCGTCGTCGACCCGAATCGCGCATCGAGCTCTCGGCGAGACCTCTTTCCGCCGCCCCGACGGCCCCTTCAAGTTTGTGCGCTAGAGCTCTCCGTGACGCGACCTCTCCGGTCGCTCGAAGCTCGAGCTCGGCGAACCGCTCAACAAACGCCCGTTTACGAAGCTCGTCCCCCACGGCGTCACGCCGCAGACCGTCTGAGGAGTTGGCCAACCACTCACCGGCGCAAATCGCGTGACCATGCGGAGGCACGGTGGCGGAAAGACGCCCGTCCCGTCGCCCGCCCATGCCCCGCCGATGACTCCAACAGTGCGTCCACGTACGCGCAGGTACAGGCGACGCGCGATACCTCATCCACGGCATGGGCACCCCACGCCGACGGGACCGATTCCAACCACGATTGGGGTCGGTCGACCCTTTACCGCCACCTGGACCGGGATTCGCGTGCGCCGACGCATCAATTTTGGCATCCAAGGCCGTCAAGAGCTCAAGAGAGGGCCCCTGGCCAACCAAAGAGCTCGATCGAGAGCTCGATCGCCGTATCCCGTCAACTCAAAGAACTCCGCCATCATGACCGGAGACGCCGCGACTACCCGTGACGCCATCGCCGCCAACATGGGCACCCCCATACCGAAGAGACTTCCAACTATGGTCAAGGGACGAGGCGACGTGATGACCACCGCCCATGCCCCGACCGCCATGCGGCGACGACCGATTCCAAAGATCCAAGGCCGCCGAGAGCTCGAGGTAGCTATTGGCCAACCCACGAGCTCATTTCGAAGAGCTCTTTTCGCCCGACAAGCATACGGTATCATATTGTTCCACCTACCCCGCCCCAACTCGGAGAGCTCACATGTTCTATCCCCTTGCTACTATAAAAGGAGGGAAGGGTTTTCGTTGGGGCAAGCAAGCAAAGAAGAAGAACAACGCACCCGGTTCTTCTCAAACCCGCAGATCCTCACTCTCATATTGGCACTTGCCTCAATCATAGAGACTTGGGAGCCCGCTCCTCTCTCGCCCGCTTGTGCGCACACATTCCCGGTACGAGCATTGGAGCTCGGATAGTGAACACACTTGGACTAGGGAGCCCGACTTTTGCCCCCGAACCAAAGATAAATCCCGTGGTCATTGTCTCCGAGCTAGGCCATTCGAGTCCGCACTAGCCACCATTACCGTGACGGTGGTATTAGACCACGACAAGCTTGGTGCACGGCCGGGGCTAGAAGTACAGGTATTAGGCTTAATCGGTCAGCCCACGCCACCGATGGAATGGCATTGCGGGCCCCAAAAGAAAAAGAGAAGATTGGAGGCCAAGTTATCTTTGGTTAGGTTTATTTTCCTTTGTTATTGAGTTGTATTCTGTTAGGACCCATGTGAAGCCTTGGGCTATAAATATGTAAGCCCCTCGCCATTATAAAGAACCAATCAACACAACAACAAACCGGCTCCCGGCCACCTATTGAGTCCTTTAGTTGAGTCGCCGAGTTCTTTCTCAGAAGCTTCTCGTGATTCGCTCCGGCGCCGCCGTAAGTTCGACAACCTTCGCTATATCTTACCTAGTCGCCCGCGGACTTTGTAATCGATGGCGAGGTAGTTTTGCTAGGCCGCCGGTTTTTTAGACCAGCCTTAGCATTGCATTATCGGCTCTATTAGATCTGGCTAAGTCTAGTAGATTCATTAAGTTATTCATGATGTTCATGCTCAGATTCATTTATGTTTATTATATGAACACACTTTTTACCCAACTAGATTGATAAGAGCTTTGGCCTTAGATTTATATTGATTATGATCGTCTCAATGCTTGTTTCGTTTACTTTTACCATTGATGGTCTTTTTTACGTGCTTATTGGCGAGTCTATCAATCTAGATCGTTACATGCTATGGCTTCAATATATCTAGATGTGATTAGAGTGGACGGTTAATAGATAACCGCTGGATTACTCGTTTTGTGTAGCCATGTAAAGCTTTTTAGCTGCGTTTAGATATGTTTGTTCACGCCGTGGACTCCGATTCGCTATTTTAGCCGACACGCATTATGCTTTCACAAGTAATGCATGCATGTGGATCTATCTAGCTTGGATGCGCCTCGAGGTTTATGAAAGAAAGCGTTTAGTAGTTGGTTGATTGGATCTAAGAATTCTCAATGTCTAGGTATCGAACAACACATGCATGCATTCCATCTTTTATGTTAAGTGAGATTGTTCAGATATTCCTCATATATGTTCATATTTATGGAATGATCTCGCTCTTTTATGTCATGACAATCTGTAATAGCCGATCAAACGCACACATTTAATTGGTTGTAGCAAAAGGACCCGTCAACACTTCCATACTCTATGGTTTGTCCCACAGCTCATACTGAATCGGGTTATTTTGATGCTCATGCTTTACATGTCTAGATAAGATTTAGCTGGTTTCATGAGTTTTATCAGCCAATGCATGATTTCGAGTCTCTCGAGTCACCTTTTTCGAACTGTTCGCAACACCGCATGTTCCGCTCAGAATCTTGATAAGCTCTCTTCTCCTTGTCAATTATAGGTCAAATTGACGGCACGTCCCGTTTGTTCAGGCTCAAGTCTTCTAGCCTGCCAAGTGTGTTGGTGTGAGCATACCACTTTTTTTGCGTCAACACCCTGCAGCACGATTCACGCATCCTTCATCATCTCCATGTATAGGAGCTGATCGAGTTGGAGGTGATCACACTAGTGCCACAAGTATGCACGAGTTACAACTTACATACATGAGTGCTCATGCACAGAGAATCTACTAACTGAAAAACTGAACAACAGAGGGACTAGCAGAGACAAAGAGCTAGCTCTCGCTGAAAGGTGAGTCATTAGCTCTTATTTGACGATGGCCAGAGATAGGAAATAGTAAAGGCCACATAGTAGCTAGATTCATGGGTCTTGCATGCACCTGCTTGCATGCGATAAGGAGATGAGAGTAGGGCTGAGGATTGATGCGGTTGCTGCAGGTTGATCGATCAGCGGCGGCGCGCAAGTAGCGTCTCCCGCTGCGCGTTGAAGTAGACGGCGGCGACTGGGAGTCCGAGATCGTTGTCGGCGGCAAAGTGGCGGGTGCTGAAGTGGTCCCTGGACAAGGGCGGCGGGTGCACCGACTGGCGGCTCTTCTGCTTGAACAGCACGAAGACGAACCTGTGGATGCCGATGTAGGGTCTGGGGTTCTCGTACATCGCCAACTCCCTTCCTGCATGTATGTAATTGCATACTCGATTCATAGCTACAAGTTTCTTTTGTGCATCTGACCTCTCTCCCTCCTGAAGTTCATTAAGCGAAAACAGGTTTCACAAGAAAATTAAATCGATGATGAACTCGAAGGGCTTACCAAAAGAAGCATCAGTTGTTCCAGGAATGTCGGTGACGATCCTGCAAGAGGTGTCGACCAAAGTTTACTTTTGTCATCTATATTTTATGCGCAACCATACTATATTGGTGCACCTGGCTCCCTGACTTACTTTTTAGGATAATTTGTGCAACAGCAGAGCACTACTACTAATAATCTTATAGTCAACTAGTCATATGCTTGAACCTTTGTTTATATTTGGTTTTGTTTCTTATTACTCTTAATGAAAAAACAAATGCTTACGCTTACCAATGGAGATGCTCTCTCAGGTATGGATCACTAGGCCCTGGCACATCTGGGTCAGTCATGACCTGAAAAAACACAACAACAATAATAAACGACATTTGTAATTAAACTGAAATTTGTTACAAACTACGGACCTAAGCTGAAGTACTCACCTGTCGTAAGCTAAGAGATTAACTGAATCGCATCTTAGTTTGTGTGAGAGAAGAGATATGATCAACAAGGGAACCAACCAGTGTGAAGAAGGACCTCATGTCGTCGCCCTGAACCTCCACGCGCGGCTTGGACAGAACCACAGCCGGAAACAACTCATGGCCGTTGAACACCTGCTTGTTGGACCCGTAGGTAACCGTCATGTTCACCGTGGGGTTGAAGTTGTCGATGACTTCCCCGATCACCTTGCCGATGACTAGAGGCTCCAACACCGTAGACATGGCTAAGCTTTGAAGTACTGAAGAGCGCCTCTGGTAATATTTGAGAGATAGCAGTCTTGGATTGCGGCTCAGAGTGGGAGATGCATTCCTCTATTTATAGCCGTCAGGTGGAGCGCTAGCCGGCCGGGCTGGGAGAAATGAACTGTGAATAATTAACAATAGCATTCTTGTCCCATCGTTTTCGCCTGAATCATTGGCTTGTTGTCGTAAAACACAGGCACTGAATAAAAGGTCTTGGAATCCGATTATTCCCTAAACGTTGGATAAGGACATGTATGTGCCACCTTTGATTCTCTTAAACAGGCGGAGCTAAAATAATACGTTACCGGCTCAAGCACAAACCGCTAGGGCCTAGGGTCAAACATTTTTATTCTCTGCGTTAAAAGAGTGATTTTCAAGTTGTAGCACTGTTTCCATCAGTTGCGTTAAAATCGCAGTAATAACTAATAACTTATCATGTAAGATACTCGCTCCGTCCCAAAATAAGTGTCGGTATAGTATCCGTGTCGGTTAAATTTTGTCAAGTTTGACTAGATTTGTAAACAATATTAGTAACATTTGTATCTCCAAATAAGTTTATTAAGAAAATAGATTAAAGGGTCTATATAATGATACTAATTGTGTAATATAAATATCAATATTTTCTTGTAGATATTTGGTCACAGTTAAAAGCGTTTGACTCCTCGAGAAATAGGAATGACACTTCTTTTAGGACGGAGGGAGTAGTTTTAAAACCAATAATGTTACTGTAGTATTTTTTTTTCGGGTGGGGTACTCCAGCCTTAATTATAAAAATGGTTTTCAGGAAGAATAAAAAAACTATCGCTTTTTGAAACCGACATTGTTCCATCAATTGTAAAGATGTGTCCTTAGCACTCTCAACAGACAGCTACCTTGGGTGCTACGAAGCGTCTTCCTGAGTTCTCACGTGGATCAGGGCCTAAGAGCCCCATGAGTTCAAGTGATGTTTTCATGGGAGGGAACTCGGGTCGGAGTCGACGGAGCCCTTGATCCCAAGTGGCATCTCCGGAGAAAGGACTTGGATTGTTGGCCGGAAGATTGAGTTGGAACACTTAGTCTAGCCTGACACTAAATGCCTTGGTGAAGGTATCCAGGGTACATATCTTGTTAGTCGCCCCTGAGTCCTCCACACTTTAGAATCCTAGGCAGAAGCCAACTATCTAGATATCTTTATGGTCTTGGTCGGAGTGGTTGTCCCGCTTTCCTAGGTACACAAGAGAGAACCCAGTGGGTTTAGCCTTGAGACTTGGCTTCACTCAAAGAGTCTAGCGAAGCTTTCAAATGAAGATTTCCCTTGCACAATCACTTTTACTAAGGCCCTCTTTGGAGGGGCTCGGGGGCTCCGGCTCCGCCACTGTGCAGGTACTGTGGTGGAGCCCGCCGGAGCACCAAAACAGCTCCTCCGGCTCCTCCATTTCTCAGTTCAATTTTGCAGGAGCCGGGCCGGTTTTTCACGTGCTACAGTGATCTACAGGGTTGCACAGTGCGAAACCGTGGCAGGGAAGAGGAGCCGGAGCTGCGGCTCCGATTGCCAAAGAGGGCCTAAAGCGTGAAGGACTTTCATGTGAGATCACCCCATTAGTGGTGGCATTAGGCTCGAGGTGTTAGAGGGTGCCTGGTCGCCACCATCTTTGATGGCCCCCTGCCGCACGTGCCTTAGCTGCCTTGAGGGGCGTCAGCAACAATGTGGCAGAACTGCATTATCGCGCGCGGGTAGTTGGGTCATAGATGCGCACATGGGGTTAAGCCTGATTAGTTGTTGTTTCAAGAGGTGATCTCAAGGGTGTCTTGCTTGTCTGTGGATCGAGGCTGTCTGAGTGGTGTAACTGAGGTACACCAATATCGCTCGATTTGGATCATCAGATATTGACCCCTAGATTTGCTTGTCTTATCTATTAATAGAGCCTTCAGTTCTGATGGTCATCAACCAATGTAGTCTTCCTCCAGCAATGTACTTTTACGAATTTAATGTCTTGATTTGGCCTCCTTGGTTGAAATGGTTGCAACTGAAAAGGATCAAAATGCCCAAGAGGAGGCGTGAATTGGGTTAATCTAAATTTTCTCGCAACAATTAAAACCTACTATTTAACCTACTTCACCCCTAGCTTGTGCCTGGATCATACGTCTTTCTATGCTATGCACTAAAGTTTTGCACTCTAGGTTTCAACCCTACACTAGAATGGCAATTCTAGTAATATAAAAACATGAATGAAATTGCTCAAATGTAAATGTTTAAAATAAAGAGAGGGTTAGGAATGTGGCGATGTTTTTTGAGGTATTGAAGAGTTGACATTCCCCACTAATTCTCGTTGGAGCACCTATGCCGAGGTATTGATCCCCATCCATCCACACGAGGACCAAGTGCTCACTATGGGCTAATTCTTTGTCACTCCATCGGTGAATCTCCCACAACCACTCCACCATGAGATGTGTCACCCACAAGCTCGACCGAGTGATCACTGTTGACGCAAAAAGTGGTATGCTCACATCAACACACTTGGCAAGCTGGAAGACTTGAGCCTGAGCGAACCGGACGTGCCAGTCAATTTGACCTATAATTGGCAAGGAGAAGAGAGCTTATCAGTAATTATGAGTAGAACATGCCGGGTGTTGCCAGACAGTTCCGAAAAGGCGACTCAGAGAGTCAAAATCATGCATTGACTGATAAAACTCATGAAACCGGCTAAATCTATCCAGATATGTGAAGCATGAGCTTTAAGATAGCCGATTCGTACGAGCTGTGGGACAAAACGTAAAGCATATAAGTGTCGACAGGTCCTTTTTACTACAACCGATCAAATGTGTGCTTTTAACCGGCTATCACAGCTTGACATAACATGAGAGAACGAGATCATTCAATAGATGTAAACTTATATGAGGAATATCCGAACAATCTCGCTTAGATATAAAACAGGTAACACATGCATATATCTCTAATCTAAACAGCAAACAAACAGAGGTTCGTTGAGACAGGTCTGAAAGGCCTGCGGTCTCAACTGGTCTTTTTGACTAAACATGCCAAATTTGTGTTCACCTGGTCTAACGGCCAGCGGGCTTCAACAAACTCAATATGTAAAGCTAGATCATCTGACATCTAAATAGATCTATATCCGTGCATTACTTGTGAAAGCATAACCGTGTCGGCTAAAATAGCCGAATCGAGGTTCACAGAGCGTGAACAAACATATAAAAGATGGAATGCATGCATGTGTTGTTCGATACCTAGACATTGGGAATTCTCAGATCTAATCCAACCGACTGCCGAACGCCTGGCTTTCATAAACCTCAGACGCATCCAAGCTAGATAGATCCATATGCATGCATTACTTGTGAAAGCATAACCGTGTCGGCTAAAATAGCCGAATAGGGGTCCATGAAGCGTGAACAAACATATCTAAACGCAGCTAAAGCTTTGCATGGCTAAACAAACTGGGTAATCCAGCGGTTATCTATTAACCGTCCACTCTAATCACATCTAGATATATTCGAACCCACAGCATGTAACGATCTAGATTGATAGACTCTGGCCAACAAGCACATGAAAATGACCATCAATGATAAAAGTAGATGAAACAAGCATTGAGACGATCATAATCAATATAAATCTAAGGCCAAAGCTCTTATCAATCGAGTCGGGCAAAAAGTGTGTTCATATGATAAACATAAACAAATCTGAGCATGAACATCGCGGGTAACTTAATGAATCTACTAGACTTAACCAGATCTAATAGAGCCGATAACCCAATGCTAAGGCTGGTCTAAAAGGCCAGCGGCCCTAGCAAAGCTACCTCGCCATCGATTACAAAGTCCAGCGGATGACTAGATAAGATATAACAAAGGTTGTCAGAACTTATGAGCAACGCGGAGCGGATCACGAGAAGCTGTAGAAGAACTCGATGACTCAACTAAAGGACTCGATAGGTGGCCGGAGCGGTTTTGTTGTATTGATTAAATGTGTTTTTTCTACAATGGCCAGGGCTTACACATTTATAGCCCGAGGCTTACACGAGTCCTGATAGAATACGACTCTGAACAACAAGGAAAACAAACCCTAACAGAAGATAACTTGGCCTCCAATCTTCTCCTTCTGCTTGGAGCCCGCAATGTCATCCCTCCGAAATGACGTGGCCAAAGACTCGTATAATTTCTGCACTCTTTGCGTGATATCCGCATTCTCGGCTCCTGCAGTGCGTCGAATCGTCTTAGCCGATCCCGCTTGCTTCAGGTTTAGCGGTTCTTGATGACGTCACTTTAATCGACACCTCCTTCTTTTTCTCGGCAAAACGTACCTTGCTCGGACCGGCGATTTTGTTCACCATGATTTTGGGCTGGATCTTCATTGACCAAAATCTGGTGTCAACAATCACCAATCTCCCAAACACCACCGAGTGATCTAGGTGATGCCGATCACCAAGAGTAGCAAGCACAAGCTCTCACTTGACCCAACCAAGAATAATGAAAAGAGTGGATGCACGCTTGCTACTCTACGCACTAATGAAGTCCTTAATATTGTGATTATCAAATGCCAATCATCCTACCAGGTATGAACACCCCTTTGCCATCCAATGTTTTTCTTCAGCTGAACCAATGGGCAAGAGAGCCTCAATCGACGAGATGGAGGGGTGTAAATAGCCCCACGGCAAGGAACTACCAGCAATTGACCCTCCACTCAGATTTTCATGGGCATCGAACCACTACTATTCATGCATCGGACAGGTTCGGTGCACCTCCAAGCTATGGTACGGTACACAGCTCATCGTTGGTATAGACCCCATGTGCGTGTCCCCAAGTCTCATTCTAAATTATTTATTTTAAACACGTAAATCTAATTCTTTGGCCTCGGTGGCAGCTAGATTTGATTCGATATGCTTTGTCGAAGACATGATCCATGCCAGACAATGGAGACGGCCGACGACGACGGGCGATTCCATGATTTCATCTGAGCAGGAGGCTACATATCAGTCAACCTTAGCTGAATGAAGGCTGTCCTGAAGTAGAGATCCGATCTTAATCTCTTTTCTTGTTAGTAAGAATAAAGCAGTACAAAACTTTAACGAAATAAGTGACGATGATAATAGTGACAAAAAAACTCATTTGGAATTGATAATAATAGTGATAAACAAACTCCTACGTAGTTTCGACACCATGCTACTACGCACGGCTTGACTGGAATATTTACTGTGCAAGGGTCATGCGGAATTATTTATCAAAGCAAATGATAACAGTAGTAATAAAAAAAATCCTCATCCGGATGCTGGACACGTCAGTAAGTAGCGCAGCCAATATTACTGCGCAAGGGCACGTCTTGAATTATTTATCGAAGCAAACAATAACAGTTGATACCTACCACACCCCTCAGGTAAATACCCACAGTGGACCACGTGTACCAAATTTAGTAAAAGCTGCATGCATGAGCTGATGTACCTTCTTTTCATACTCCAATTAGGGTCTTGTTTAGTTCCCCTCCAAGTTCTAGATTTTTCCACACTCTCTCCATCACATCAATTTTTAGACACATAAATGGAGCAGTAAATATAGGTAAAAAAGTAACTAATTGCACAGTTTGGTTGTAAATTACGAGACGAATCTTTCGAGCCTAGTTAATCCATAATTAGACAATATTTGCCACAAATAAACGAAACGTGCTACAGTGTTCAAATTCTAACTTTCTAACATTTGCACACCAACTAAACAAGGCCTAGAATTGCTGGCACACTCCATACTGCACATATCTAGTTCGTAAGCATGCGTGTACTTTCCCACGTCACTTTCTTTTTTGTCACTAGACATTCATACTCCAATTAGCTTGGTTATCATCCAAACATTTTTTACTGCTCTAGATTTTGGTGCTAGCCATATTTTGGCTCCGTCAAAAACCAAATATCAATTTTAGGCCACACTTTGTCACGGCTTCAGTTTGATTTGGCCAACAAAAAATTACAAACCAAACAAGCAGTTAACTTTATTAAAAGAACGAGAGGGAGGCTTGAATGCTTTGGGAGCTACGTCATGGCCGAGAATAGCTTTGCTCAGATGTATTATTGCGGCACGTAGGGGCGCCCACATGCGATTCTTGCTTGCAGGCTAGAAAAGTTTGGCGCGCAACGAAATCACTCTAGATTTCTTGCTATGGCGGGCGACTGGCTGAATGACGCTGGACCACGTGCATGCACTTTTTTCCAAAAAAGGAGCAGAGAAAGCTGCGCTGATAGCTGTTGTCCTACTATTTTTGTTAAGAGCTCCTCGGCTAAGCATATGCTGTAGTATCTGAACATGAGTACAAACTCACACTACCACATGCACGCACGCACTCACACACACGTACTCACATCCTAGATCCACGAGCCATATGAGAGGAGTTGAAAATTTATTCTGCTTTCATGAAGCAAGCGGTGCAGAACCGGGGTTCGAACCCCGGCCGGCTAGCTCCTGCCACTGGAGTCTTAGCCACTGCGCTACACGCGCGTCTGCTAGCTGTTGTCCTACTAGTTTACCGTTTCGAGAATTAGAGTACATGCTGTCCGATTCAAAAGTCAGTACACGTGTCAATAATCTAGCAGGATGGTAGGTACCACACCCTGGTGGTACCAACCGTTTCAGAAAATTCACCCTCTCTCTCCCTCTATATATTCACACACACACACTAGACTTATGGAGATCAAATGATAATTCAATATATTTTGATGACGAGTTGATGGCCTTGTTATTCTATTTGTTGTTGGTCTATTGTTGATTTTTGTGAGAAGTTTACGCGGGGATGGGGAATCTCTGCGGCGATTAATTCCTCTACGGAATTCCCAGTTAACAAACAAGTTTGGCCCTACTTCTGGATCGAACCATATGCTGGATAGCCAATGCAAGCAAGTTTACGTTAAAAATAGACTTAGCCAACATGGTCTGAATGGTGAGTCGATCGGATGCAGAGGCTCTACCGGTGATCACGTGGCTCTACCGGTGATCACGTGGCTCTATACCAGAGACATGCAGATTCTGCCCGTGTGCTCTGCTAAGGCTAAAATAAAGATGAAGAAGCGTGAAGACAACATTCAGGATTGCGTCAAATTATTATATATCCTTCACTCCAAAAGTACACAGCATATGCGGGATACAAAAATTTGAAAATGTACCATATAATTAAGCATTATTAGAAAGTGGAGAGGCCGTAGGTTTATGCAGTTGGTCGCCTCAGCTGCATCGTGCGCTTTGGGCAAAGGCGCTGACAGGGAACGACTGGGTAGACGTCTCTAGCTGCATGTTGAGCTGGCTACCAGCACGGCTGACCTGGTTCAACCCGAGCCACGCGAACTCCACCTGAATCCTCACGCCAGACAAACGGCTAATGGACCCAGGTGTGATGATCCCGCTGATGCTGCTCTCGTACCGAAACTTGAATTGCTTTCCAGCGACAGTGACAAAGAAGTTGCACTCACCGGGGAGCGTAACCTCAAAAGCACCACCAGCATGGAGCGTGTAGGACTTCACACCAAGTGGTAGAAGACCTCGTGGCAAGTTGTTCTGCTCAAGGACATCATAGGCTGTTGTGGCCGCATCGTCCCCCGTCATGACTGCAACGATTTTTTTTTTCTTTCTAATATCCTGAACAGCCTTGTGAATACGGTGTAATTTCTATACAATGCTGTCTGGAAAACTGACTGGGGAAGCCACTGCCCCTCCCTCCAATTTATATAGCCCCTCCTCCCAATACCATTAGAATCAGAGTTCATGGCTTAAGGTTTGTTTTGCTTTGGCTAATTGTAGGTCATCAGCTGACTGTTCATCGCTGTTGCCCTATGCTTCAAGAGAAGGAGGCCTAGGTGCTGCACCAATGAACACATCCAAGTTTAGTGTTAATAGGACATGTACGGTAAAAAGAAGCATCTGGTTTTAGTGTACATAGTAGGCATAGAGTTTTAATACGAACTGGATACCTAATTTGTTTCAGTAAAATAGAGAATAGTGCAGTTTTCTATAGAGGTCTAGCTTGAATAAACAGGTGAGGATGAGAGGATCAGATAGGAGACTTGATAAGCTGCTCTCCAAAAGGCATTGTGCATGCATTGAAAATTAGGTTCCTCAAATATTACATTGTGGTGCCCGTGCTTCACCTGAGTTTACAAATAACTTTATTTAAATGAATAGTTAAGAGCATGGTTTACAATTTCGGTGAAATATCGCCGAATTCTGAAATATCGCCTTTTCTCGTGAGGTCCGAAAAACATTTATGTTGGTCAAATTTTTGGTTAAATCATCTTTCATTCCAAAAATTACACCAAACCACCCTAAAATCTCCATATCCTCTAGTCCTAATAAAGACTTAATTTATTCAAATTTATTTAATTTTCTCACTCACATATTCGATGATCTTGGCATATATGTTCAACTAGCCCACCGTCATCCCGCTGTATTTCTGCGGCACTACTTGCTGTGATATATTGTGTCATTTTCGTTCATGTTATATAAATTTGTGATGGATGATAGATTAGCTAGTTTTTCTAGTGAAATGAAGTCAATTTCTTTAAACTCATTTTGAATTTATTTAAATTTGACCTGGTATTTCTGAAATTTTCTAAATTTCGTATTTATCGGCATGTGCCGATTTTTTTTCTACCGGTAGACAAAACCATGGTTAAGAGTCATGTTTTAACGAAGTTGATGAAGTATGAAGCACTGGGATGTAGTGAAGAGTCATTTTTAGAATGGAGAACCTATTAATTCTTTTTATATCATGGTTCAAAACATATGATTTCATGATTTTGTTCACGTTGCAATGCACGAGCATGATCCTAGTGTACAAAGAAGCAAGTACATGTACGCATAGTTTGCAACACCACGGATAGCATGTTACGTGTGCCTCCTAGAATCTAATGAAAAGGAGTACCCAGAATTTTTATACCATGTCATTTGCAGACAGTTGCCGTTGTGCCTTTGACCTTCCAAAGAAAATTGATTCTGTCCATTGAAACTCTTCTCTGGCAATTGTTAATAGAATCTCAAACTACGTGTCATATTGACGCACCGCAGTTGAGGACGAGGACGATGGCGCCGGACGGCAAGGGAGGCGCGATGGAGTAGCGAAGGGGAGTGCATTGGAGGAGCGGAGGCAGCGTGCGACAGAAGAGCGAGCGGAGATGGGAACCTTCTTTTCTTTACATACAGAGCGTTGATTATGCGAAGCATTGATTGTGAGAGATTGCAAACACGATTTTTGGGCACGATTGCCGGAGGCTGCCATTGCTGGGGGTGAGGCGAAGTGCCTAGAGGGCATGAGAGCGGGGGAGCGAGGGCATAGGCCGGGTGGACGATTCCCCACGTATGTTATAGTTGTAGAGATTATATTCTTCTCAACATGATCAATGCACGTTCTTGGTTGAAACAAAAGGAAACAATTTAAACCATATAGATACACTGATTAGAACATGTTACTTGTTTTAGAAAATACTAATAATATGTTCATATCTCTAATTGTCGTTCAAAGGCTGTACAAAACTGTTGCGGCTTGATTACGTGTAGCTGTTCATAGCATGAATTAGTGCTGAAAAAGTTGGGGCAAGCAAAGTACCCTGCTTCAATCAAACAAGGCGAGCCAGCTGCCCCCATGCATAGTCCTCTTCAAATTATCCAGTCAGATGTTGATTGCTTTCACCCCACCCCGCTTTCCATGGGTTTGGTTTTATTCATTCCATTTTCTTTTCGTGATTTCGCTGCGTGCGTGGGGTGCAGATTGGTGGTAGTGAGCACTCCAAAGAAAGGCTCTGTGTTTTTCGCTCTGAAAACATGAACATTTGAATCCTATTGAGGTGTCTGGATTAGACTGCTCTTGAATTTGCTTCTGATTTGTGATTTGTTTGGTGGTGTCCCAGTCAGATCTGTTGCTTGCTTGTGCTTTGTTTATCTTCTAAAAAAAAAATTGTTACCGCCTTGTTTGATTTTGGTTTGGAAACAATATGAATGCGATGATGTTCCCTACAGCAGTTAGCTTACAGCTAGCTAATCATATCGAGGTTCCTGGTTGCCTTGGTAGGTTAACAGCAGGCATTTGTATACGTTTAGCTCTTTTGTGTGTAACCATCTTAGTTCACTGTATCTCTTGATTTCCTGATCAAAGCGTCTTTCTTTTGATGCAGTAATGATGGGAACAGAGTGCATCATGGCCACACTCTGCAGGGATCCAGAAGCCTCGCTCAAGTGCACCTGGATTCGGACCTTTTGTTGCCCTTGCATTACAAGGCATCCAAAATGATAGACGCAGTTTAGAGACTCGTAGGTCAACAATAGAATAACTTATGGAATGATCAGACATGGTGATTATATACCCCAAAAGAAAAGCATATATGCATATCGTACTAAATTTTGAAAGTTTTTGCAACATTGAGCCAGAGTCCTTGTGTTCCATTAATGCAGTACCGAAGGATCCAAATCTTTTGGTAGAGAAACCCGACAGATGAAATGAATGGTTTTATATAACTGGAGATGGAGTGCACTCCATCTTACTATATTGCAAGTACCTGTGACATTCTATTATAGCTGTTTGATGGTTGGTCTGTTTCTTAACTGTTACTATCTTCTTAACGATGACTTGTCCTTATTAACTATTACTATCTCCAGTGTTTTCTGTGTTATCCCGAAGGATCCAAACCAAGCTAATATGATTAAGAGACGGCTGCCTCATGGAAATGCTATCCCGATTTTCTACATCAGCAACCGCCAACTAGGGCTTGGTTTGGTTTTGCATGGCATGAACTGAAGTCATGGTCTGGGTTAGGTTCGGTTTCTGCAGGTGCACAAATGGTTTGGGGTGGGTTAATTAAACAATATATGCTGGTCCTGGATTGGTGTGGGTTCAGTTCAGATCCTAGCCCACTGACAGGGCTAGCTATGATCGCTTCCGTGCCTTCGGTGTTGCTACTTCTGATTCATCGTGTGCTCATAATTCGTGTGTGCTGATTACCACCTCCAGCTTAGACCTCAGGTCTTGGGGCAAATCGCTGGTAATCATGCTCTTTGTGTGCTGATTTAGTGCGTGGTTTGCTGCCCATGGTGGAGGTAACAGGTACACCTTCACCTGGAACTTGTGAGGTACGCCACCGTTCTCATCCGCTTCTCGGTTAATGTCCAATTTTTGTTGCTTTTATGCTCGCTAACTAGATTGGTTGGCTTGCCTCTTGCACCTGGATTCCCGACTTGGAGTTCGTCATCTTTGCCAAGTGGATGGCCAAGGACATCAATATGTCGGCCAAATTCGTCCCTCAAATGCTCAAGTGCATCCAGGTGGCTTTGTTTTCTCTTGCTTGCTTGCCATGTGCTATCCTGCATGGTCACAAACTCACAAATTTGTTTCATACTTACAATGATCATGTTCAACTATATTGTTTCTTAATAATGGCAACTTGCGGGGTTCTGCTCAAGGTTTGTTTTGCTTTAGCTAATTCTAGGTCATCAGCTGACTGTTCATTGCTGTTGCCCTATGATCCACGAGAAGGCCTAGGTGCTGCACCAACAAACACATCCATGTCTAGTGTTAATAGGACATGTACGGTAAAAAGAAGCCTCTGGTTTTAGTGCATAATAGGCATTGAGTTTTAATACGAACTGGATACCTAATTTGTTTCAGTAAAATATAGAATAGTGCAGTTTTCTATTGAGGTCTAGCTTGAATAAACCGGTGAGGATGAGAGGATCAGATAGGAGACTTGATAGGCTGCTCTCCAAAAGACATTTCTGCATGCATTGAATTGGATAATTCACAGCTGATAGGTAGCTACCACTGTTGCAGTTCAAGCTTTTCTGCAGTTGATTTATTACAGTACAAAAAAAAAAAAAAAAAAAAAAAAAAAAAACTGCTGTTGGGATGATCCTGTACTTCTTCTCTGTGATCCATGGTTTCGAGTTGGCTTAGGCTATGTTTCGTTCAACTTCTGAAAAAAAATTTGTTGTTAAAAAGCAAAACACTAACCAAGTGAATGGAACCCAGAGTAGCTCTTTTAGAAATAATTGTATTTATGTAGTATATTTTTCACATCACCTTATACCGATGCTAGAAATAGAGAGAGAATATTAGAGCATATTCTCCACTATGCAACTATTGATGCCAGAAACCAGGAAATGGAGAGCGGCGCAAGTTGAGAATTTGTTTCCAATTCAATAAACAATAATTATTTGTTGCTCCGCATAACAAAGAGAATAGAGGAGAGAAGTGGCACGCATAAGAGAACCGGGGACAAAAACAGCACTGTGTGTGGTGAGCCCCAAAATGATGCTTCCCCATTGTGGTATTGAGAGAGCGGTTTATAGGTGGGGCTCATTTTCTTTCTTTTGCATCACCATATTTTGGAGGGCCTTAGACTTTACCTTTGGGCTTTCAGCTTTTACCTTTTTAGATGGGTAAAAATAGATACCCTCTCCTTTTCATAAATATTGTCATTCTTATTTTCTGACAAGTCAAAAGAAATTTAAACTTATAATTGGTATCATTAGATAAATCGTTGAATATATTTTTTTCATAATAAACTTATTTGAATATTTAAATATTGTTATTTTTTATAAATCTAGTTAAAATTAAAAGTTTGGCCAGCATGAATCATATAGGATGCTTTTTAGGACGGCGGGGGAGGACACGGTCATCCGTGAGCTCCACGCGAGGTGGGGGAAAAAGTGGTCCAAGATCTCCAAGCACCTCCCTGGCCGAACCGACAACGAGATCAAGAACTACTGGAGGACCAGGATCCAGAAGAAGCAGGCAGCCAAGACGACGCAGCAGCAGGAGCCGTGGACGACCGTCAGCTCCCGGCGCCGCCGGGGACTACTGGTGCACCAAACCCGACCCCGATCTTCAGCAAGAGCAAGAGTACTACTGCCAGAAAGCCGCCATGGCAGCTGCCACGATGAACGCGGTCGTCAGCAGCGAGGGCGCGTCGTCGTCATCGCTGACGAGCCAGGACTGCTCCACGGCGGCCGGAGACTGGTACACGCACCAGCAGACGACCTACCCCTACTGCTCCGAGCTGAGCTTGGTCGCCGGCGGCCACGGTGAAACGGCCGGTTTGGACGCTCTGACGATGCAGTTCTTGTCGTCACACTTCACTGCCAGCTTTTGGACCAACGGTGTGGACGATTTCTGGGAGACAAAACCGATTACTGTTGCGTTCTGAAGTACTCATACATCGTACTTACTTCTGATACTAATTAGGACAAGAAAAGGGAAGGGTATATATTGATCGATATAGAACTCCTTGATATGACGATCTCACTTTCACTGGTAGAGAATGCACTTCTACTCTCGGCACCATTTCCTGGGTTACTCCCGGAATTTTTGGCGCCCGGGAGTAAAGGGACCTTTACTCCCGGTTGGGCTCTCCAGCCGGGAGTAAAGTCCCCCGCCCAGCTGATGAGGCGCCAGGAGGCACCCTTTACTCCCGGCTGGAGACTTCAACCGGGAGTGAAGGTGACCTTTACCCGGTTGAAGCCTCCAACCGGGAGTAAAGATTTACTCCCGGCCGTGGTTCCAAACCGGAAGTAAAGCTCAACCTTTACTTCCGGTTTGTAAGTGACACCGGGATTATATATATTTTTTTAAACGTTACTCTAACAACTTTTACACCTTCGGTTGGCCTTTTTAATGTATCCACCTCCATCCTTAGCGTAATCAGCGACACGTTTTCAGCTCGAAATCGTACTCTCGGTTTTATAAGATTTAAAATACGTTTTTACTTTTTTACAGATTTACCATCCAGATTCAAATGCTTATATCTTTTGCGTTTTAAACCGATTTGATCCGTTCATAAGTTTCCTACATGCTCATGCTACTGTTATCACTATTTGTAACTGTTAAAATTCGAGGTTAGATTTAATTAATTTTCATGATTCTGTAGTCCATGTGCATTTCAGTGTTGTATTGGTCTCGACTTTTTTCTCAGGCTTACAAATGCCCCTGTGTGAAGCAACCACCAAGTTTGAGATTTTTCTGAATTGCTTTGGTACTGTTTTTTAGCTTAATTAAATTTCCGCACGACTTCACCCCGTAATTATACGTTGAACTGAGTACACCCCGAAAAGATCCGTAATGGTGCCAAACTTTACCACAAGGTCTCTTGTGCCTTAGGAGACAAATTTCTATGGAGGTTCGCTGCAGAATTCTAGTGTTTTCGATCTATAATTCACCGTATTTTTGTCTCACGCAACACCGATAAAAATATAATAACAAAAATAATCACCGAAAAACCTATAATCTTGTGTTGGACCATTTTTTGGGTGTAGATGACTAAAAAAAAATTTTTAAGCCATTTCGATATAGGCAGACTGAACATGCTTCACAAAGGTATGTGGAGCCTTTTATCGAACCGTATCTATACACGTGGGTTCTTACGGATTCTCGATGTCCATGTGCTTTTTAGTGTCATATTGGTCTCAAACTTTTTTCTCAGGCTTGCAGATGCCCTATGCGAAGCAACCACCAAGTTTGAGATTTTTCTGAATTGGTTTGGTACTTTTTCGGTTTAATTGAATTTCCACACGACTTCACCCTAATTATACGTTGAATTGAGTCCACCCCCAAAAAGATCCAGAATGGTACCAAACTTTGCCACAAGGTCTCTTGTGCCTTAGGATACAAATTTCTGTGGAGGTCACTGCAGAATTATAGTGTTTTTGATCTATAATTCACCATATTTTATCTCATGCAACACCGATAAAATATAATAATAAAAATAATCATCAGAAAAACCTAAGATCTCGTGTGGGACCATTTTTTGGGTGTAGATGACTACCAAAAAATTTTAAGCCATTTCGACATAGGCGGTATGGGGGGATAAACCCCTATCCCCTCACGGCCCATCATGGGTGTGCCGTCCAGGCCGGCCCAGGCCACAAGACCAGGCCCGGAAGGTGCTCTTGGTCGGTGGCCATCGCGAGGATCACGGAGAAGATGTGGATGCCAAGATAGATATTACCTAAAAGCGAACCATGTCGTATCTATTGTAAACTTCCCTATTGTAAACCGCCGGGTTAGATCTTGCCGGATACTAACCTACCTGTAACCCCCCCCCCATATATATAAGGCGGCAGGACCCCCTCTCGAACTCATCTCATTATACACCAAGCAATAACAAACCTAAGCAGGATGTAGGTTTTATGCCCTCACGGCGGCTGAACCTGGGTAAATCCTTGTGTTCATCGTCCCTTCGCTTTTGCTTAGACATCCCGCTAGTCATCCCACGCACCTCTACCGATCACAATCTACTAGCTTGGGCATTCCCCTGCTAGGCTATCGACCATATCTCATCGACAGCTGGCACGCCAGGTAGGGGGTGTGCACAAAGACGCCATGACTAGCAAGATGGTGATCTTCCCCGATTCCATGGCGGTTGACCCGGTGGACATCCGCTTTGGGACGATCCCGTGGAACAAAGGCGCCGCCCCGTGTCAACAACCACAAGCCGGTGTAGATCCAACCAGCCCTAGCCAACTCTTCATCAACAATGGTGGCTCCGGCCGAGGCTGATCTCGAGGTGGGTTCGCCAAATCTTTCGCTTGGGCTCGTCAACCCGATCACCCAAGCACCGGCGCTTTTCTCGCCACGACATCGATGATCTACTTGCGGGCTTCGATCGATCATGCTTGGTCCGGGTGAGTGCATGTCCCTAGTCAATTTCGCTAGATCACTCCTTGCCAACAGGGACAAAGAACAAAGACGATGACCGCTTCGACATCGCACCGATCCCGACCACCGTCATCATCGCGACACCGACAGGGGCGCACTGGCCCACCTCCGACCACCTCCGGCCATCTGGGTTCCCAAGCTATGCACCTCTAGGACCGGCCGGAGGACCGCCCCGCCCCTACGACTTCGTCAAGGCCCCCACTTTCCATGGGGGACGGTGGGTGCTCGCCTGACCCCAAGATCTTTATGGCCCGACTCTCCGATCACCGAGGGAGAGGAGGGCGCAAGCTTCGAAGAGGATTGACGATCGCCGCTGACTTCGAGCAACGGGGCAAAAGGCGACTTACATCAACGGAGATGTCGAGATCTACCTTGGCCAGACTCCCACCGCTGCTCAGCCCTCGCACGAAGCCCTAGGGATGCAACTACAGCGGGGGTCCACGCGTCGGGCCGAAGACCAACCCGCCGTCGACATGTGGAAACCGACGAGCAGCATGTAGCGCCGCGAGGTGCACAATGCCAATCGTGCAAGCATCGCCAACAAGAGGCGCAGGTGGTCGCCCTGTGGCGCCGCCCCCAGCCGAGGTGCACCAACCGCCCCGGCCAACACATTGGCACCGCTGTCGCCGGGCGCGGCTCACGGACAGCGCCGGGCGCAACCTCCTCCTCGGCGAGTTCCATATGGTGGGAATATACCGTTTTCTCGACTCTAGAACAAAATACCGTTGTGGTCGTAGCCGCAATTCACAGCGTAACCCCAACTGGGAGGAGCTTAGGGCTTACGCCCCGCGACAAACGCCTTGCTCAACCCGATCTCAATTGTGCCAACTACCTCATCCCGCCTCTCCTCACTCACAAAGACTCGCGTAGAAGGCGCCCGGCAAGAAGGCGCTATGTCCTCATAGCCCGCCATAGTAGGGACGGAACAACCATCCGAGCAAGCGGAGAGGCAACAATGGCGCCGGCGGTGTTGCACCAGCGAGCCGTTGCGCATGACGATGTAAACCCACCCTTTGGAGGGTGGCGGACAAGGTGCTGGACATGGAGGTCCTGCCGGGGTCGTGGCGGCGATCACAAAGGGCCAAGTCGGTGGCGCGGGTGGGCAACCACCCAAAGCGCCCCTACCAAGAGGTCGACCGGTGTCCCTCCGATCTCTGCCCGCCCCCCCCGATGTCCGTGAACCACATCAATGCAAGTCAAGCCGCTCGGGAGGAAGCAGAACTCAAGAGGCGCGAGGAGTATAACCTGGCGTATGGTAACCCTAACAAACACTCCACGACCACCAACATCAAGCCTTACTCACTTCAGAGCTCGACGTGTCCGCTGGTCGCTGAATTTCAAGGTCAACGCTCTACAGCATTATAGCAGTGACCAGGACCCTGCCACCTGTGTCATGCTATACGAGATCGCCATCAGAGCTGTTGGTGCCGGCGAAGATGTCATGGCTAACTACTTTTCGATAGTTCTCGACCAGGCCGCCAACAGATGGCTCCCGGCGCCCCCCGAAGGCCGGCTTCACATGTGGTCCGAGGTAAAGGACCTCTTCATTCGGCACTTACAAGTCAACGCAAGCGTCGGAGACCAAGTATGACTTGAACGTCTTCTAGCACAAGGAGGGCGAGCCTCTCTGTGAGTATATCCGCGCTTCTCCGAGGTTCGCTTACATTCCCCGACATCACCGACTAAGAAGTCATCGCTTTCACCAAGGGGCTCGCCCACAATGGCAACCCGTCGCTGGAAGACCTACGTAAGAAACTTCATTGAACCAAGGTCACATCGGTGACCAAACCGCTGGACATTGCCTAGAAATTCATAGGGCCGATGAGGTGGAGTACACCTTCAAAAAGGACTACGGCTTCTCATCCAGGCGTGACCGATCCCGGCGCCGTGATCATTCCCCCAAGCGGGAGGAGCATCGCCCCGATCAGCGATGCGATGAGCGACACGATGGCCGCCGCTACAATGACTCACATGACGATAACCGCCGTGATGAGGGGCCAAGTAGCTATCGCAAGCGCCGCCACGATCGCAATCATCGCGGTGGGGACATGAACAGCGTCAAGTCCATCGGGAAAAAGAGGAACTTCAACTGGCAGGATCCCTTCAAGAAGCTACTACACGAAGACGCCCCTCGCCATCCCGATTAGGGCCACATGATGGTCCAGTTGTAGGGGTTTCCGACTCATTTTATGAGAGCGAGTACAAGAAGCAGAGGAACAGGGACGATGGCAAGGCCGACGCCCCAAAATCCCCCCGCCGTCAAAGATGAGGATGATGACAAAGAAGACATCGATTCCAAGCACAAGTTCCAATGTGAGGACACCACGATACACATGATCATGGGCGGCCACTACGGCCGCAAGACCGGTGCGACCGCAAAGTCACGTGAGCGGGTGATCTCGACCATGAAGGACTTCAGCGAAGGGATTGTAGATCCTTTGTACTGTGACCTCTCCGAAAGTGGTCCATCGCCTTTGATCGCTCCAACCAGTGGTGCAACAATCCTTACCTGGGGCACTTCCTCCTCGTCCCGACTCCGGTCATCGGGCGCATCGCGCTTCGAGAAGGTGCTCATCGATGGCGGCAAAGGTGCCCTCAACATGCTCTTCCGTGAGTTCCATGAAGGCGTTGGGCATCAAAAGTCTCCGCCACAAGCCATACGACCACCCGCTCTAGGGTATCCTCCCCGGGATTCATCTACACCCCTAGGGCAGATCACCCTGCGGGTCTAGTTTGGCACTCCCGACCACCATCGCATCGAGTACATGAGTTTTGTCGCCGCTGACTTCGACACCTCGTACCACGCCATTATCGGGAGGCCATGGCTGACTAGGCTTATGGCGATTCTGCACTACGTGTACCTGCTCCTCAAGATCCGCACAAAGAAGGAGGTCCTCTCCTACAACGCCAATGTCCATCTGGCCCACATCTGTGAGAAGGAAGGCTATGACTTGGCGGAGTTTACCCACCTCTCTATCCGCCAAGAAGAGCTGATCAAGGAGGCAAAGAAGATGGCTCCCTCTAACCTCGAAATCCCAGAGGAGGAGAGGAGCAAGAAGAGCACCAAGACATCAGATAGCAAGGAGATCCAACTGGTCGAGGATGACTCCTCCAAGACTACAAGGATCGGTGCCAACCTTGATGGCAAATAGGAAGACACACTCGTCTGGTTCCTGAGGGATAATGTGATCGTATTCACGTGGAAACCCACAGACATGCCCGAAGTTCCTCGGAGCCGATCGAGCACCTCCTCCACATCAAGAAGACGGCCAAGCCATGTAAGCGTAAGCTACGCCGATTCTCCATAGAGAAGACCACTGCCGTTAAAGCAGAGGTTACTAGATTGTTAGCCGCTGGTTTTATTAAAGAAGTGTATCATCCGGAGTGGTTAGCCAACCCGGTCCTTGTAAAAAAGAAGAATAAAGAGTGGCGGATGTGCGTTGATTATACCAATCTAAATAGGGCTTGCCCTACAGACCCTTTTGGCCTCCCGCGCATCGACCAGGTTGTAGACTCAACTATAGGCCGTGAGCTCCTCGCCTTCCTAGACTTCTACTCGGGGTATCACCAGACGCCTTGGCGCTTGAAGACCAAGAGAGGACGTTGTTCATCACCCCGTTGTACCATCGCTACAAGACCATGTCTTTCGGTCAAGAACGCCGGGCGCCACGTACCAGCATGCTATCCAAGGTTGCCTGGGCGACCTCATCCGCAACACGGTGCAGGCTTACATCAACGACATTGTGGTGAAGACACAACAAGCTCATTCTCTGGTGGAGGCCCTCACCATGGTTTTGGCAAAACTCAACGTCTACCAGTGGAAGCTGAACCCGGGCAAGTGTGTTTTCGGTGTACCGTTGGGCAATCTGCTCGGCAACATCATCAGTCGATATTCAAATAACAGTTAATATCGATTACAACACTTCATTCAAAAGCAAATAGATAGGTCTAGTACTTTATTACATCGCCACTTGGTGGAATCATGCTATCACAAAGTATCCAGAAAAGCATCTCAGAGTGCGGAAGCGACGTCATCTCCAACTTGAGCGTAGCACGAGACACCCAGCTCAATCCTCCCACTCATCGTTGTCGAAGCCGTAGTCGGGCTCATCACCTAACAAAGAAGTTTATCAAGACATTTAATTGTACGGCCAAAGTTCCCGTTGACACCTGTTATAGCATAATATTACTAGTCAACTAAACATAAAAAAAAGGGCATAAAATGAATATCAACATAAGTCTAGGGGCTTTACTAACATAATTCCACAAGCTTTGGTGATTTATATCTTTTCAGGGACTAAACAGATAAAAGCAGATAAGAACGGTGAGAATCAGAAGAGTTTACATCCCATACGATGACAAGACTTGACCGTGAAGCAACTCAACCCAAAATGTGGATTAAAACACTCTAGAAGACACCAGAAGACACTAGAAGGAAGGTGACACGATTGTGCCACAAGGCCCTGGCGGCCGCCAGGGCAATTTAGGGCGGCCACCAGGGTATTTCAGCCAATCATCTTCATCTTTCTAGGTCGGTTTGTAATTGACTTTGAGGTTGTATCTACACCATTGCCAAGGTCGGTTTGATCCAATGGTCATCGTTCATCGCCAAGGCCTATATAAGAAGACCCCCCGACCCCAGGGTTAAACCCTAACTCATTCTATTCATTATCTCTTGACCTGTTGGTCATAGAGGTGTCCCAATGTGAGGACAACCTCTCCTCTGTAGTTCCAATCTAGATTAGAAGATCATGTAGAACTAGAAGCCCTAGAGTGAGTTGAGAGCAAGCATCAAGCGAGATTAGAGCCATAGTTCCCATGAGAGAGACTAGAGCTAATCTTTTTCCTAGAGCTAAAGCGTGGGTGAATGGAAGAGCTGCTGAGGAAGCACCGGACCTGTCGGTGACTCCTCTACATCTTGTACCATCGGGATCAAGTCCCAATAGCATTGGGGCCTGATCCTGAGACTTCTATAGTGGATCAACTTCTTATTTAAGTAAGTAAATGTTCTTATTGTTCTTATTGTTCATAACTCTTATCTGAGTACTTTAATCTATGGGAATCTATAGATTAGAGGAGTATGCTTAGGTTTAGGCGTGGTGCTTAGACCGAGGTTGCTTATGAATGCACCCTACATTCCGGGACATGTGGTAGTTCGTGGTAGTGACAGTACCATTGATTCCTTTGGAGTCCACCCCCCGAATGATAGGCCAAGCAGGACCATGTTGCTGTAGGATTGCATGTTTCGTCCATGTTTTCCTTTGAGTACGTCCCCCTAAGACAATATCAACATAGCTTACAAGGGTAAGAACTAGACAACCGTAGGAATCTCCTTACCTCTTTATCTTCTCAAGTCCTTTATTGTTGCTCAGGGATTAGTGATATGCCTCGGTTATCCTTACACCATCCTCCCTGTGGATTCGATATTAAAACCCTCTCCCGGGTGAAGTGCTCACCGGTATCCGTTCGCTTGCGGATTATACAAACTATAAATATTTCTGTAGGCTTATCAAATACCAACAAGCATTTCTGGCGCCGTTGCCGGGGAGAATGGTTGCTGAGAAAACATTGAGTATAACTAATCTTGTATCATATCTTAGTGTAGTCTTTGTTTTTATATTTTCTTTTCTTTTTATATCTTTATGGGATCTTCGGATTCCACACCTATCCTTATGGTGCACCCATAAGCACAAGCTTTAGGCCACTAGAATCTTTAGAACCTATCCTATCACCTGGCTATGAGCTGTGCCTAAGGTTGGTTTAAATGATCATGAAACAACCCATTATAGGAGAGAATTCTGAAGTCAACCTCAGGCCAAATCCTATCCTTTAAAAAGGATAATGTATTTGGGTCTCATCCTAGAAAAGTTGTTCGCATGACCATCCTGCAGTTTTCTGGAGGAACTTTTCTTTCCTTTTCTAAAGCAAGGTTTGTCCTTGACAAACTCAGCGGGTGTGATCTTTTCTTAAAAATTTTCATGAACACCCAAAGGAAGAGAAGGAATCATCCTCTAGATCAAAGAAGAAGTTTTTGATAGCCAGATCATAATCATTCCAACCCCTTGATTTAGCTACTAATCCTAAGTCATCAATACTCTAAACCCCTCCAAGAGGAGAAGTAATTCTACCCTTGATTCTTTTATGGTGATGACTTTGGGAGACAAACTTCTAGTTTCACAGGAGACCTTTGAGTGCCTAAAAACCAAATCCTCTTAGAGAAGAGTCTCTTAGAGAGCATCCTTATTCTTACAAAGGACGTTGGAGCCCAAGGATGGCATATCTAATGATGCCATAGAAGGAGAGCGAAGCTATCTAGAATCCATTCATATCTTCTTCCCTTCTATTTCAGACTAGATAACGTATCTAATCCCATCTTCAACCTCATCCTTGGCCTCAATGAATCCTATAGTGTTCTTTTTCTTGATTCTATCTACGATCCTAGAAATCCCAAGTATAGACATCATGAAGGATCTAAGGAAGACCAGAAAGAGCATTATCAATGGCTGGAGAACATCCATGAGCATAGGAGTTACATCCTAAATATTCTATCCAATCCTTGCCCATGAGAGCAAACTCCTGAATTAATTGCCATCTCTAATCTTGCCACCTACAAGATCTCAAACCCCCTTGAGATAATTGTTCATAAGGATTTAGAAAGGGTGATTGTTGATCTTATTGGCTTGATTGTTGAGATTGGTGATATAAGGGAAAACCTCTTCATTATCATGAATTATATTTGAAGGTTTCCTAAGGACGAGCTTTTGTCCTAAAACAAGCACTCTAGGGGGAAGTAATATCAGTATAGATCTTTTGCTATAACACCCCCTTGTGTAGTGAGCATAGAGATATAATTATGAGAATATTCCTTCGGGTATTTCTGTTACTAACCATTTCAGGTCAAGAGCAAAAAGAACGAAGGATGACAATGTAAAGGTATGTCCAACCAATTATCATGCAACATTGAAGCACTCATATAATTCTTGCCATGTTGCTACCTTATCTTGGTTATCGCTACCTTTAAGACATGCTCAAGTTGCTACACTATTTCATCTTCACTTGAGTAAATCTCTACAATGCTTTCATGTTACCCTTTTGTCTACCATAGTATGCTTTAGTTTGGGAATGTAGCTATAGTACAAATAGCATGTTTTCAAAGGCTCTTTAAATTAAGCATGGTGCTTAGGTTAAAATGCCCTCCTTAATTAAATTAGACATGGAGTCTAGTTTGGTTATTGAACTAAATATTACTTGTGTAGGCATTGGTATATTTTGTTGACTAACCCCTGTAGAAAAAAGAAATTCTCAAACAAGCTTGGGGGAAGTCCTGAGATAAACTCATACCAGAGATGAAGCAAGAGAAAGAAGAGGAGTGCCACAAATAAAGTCTACAAACAAAA
Source organism: Hyparrhenia diplandra (assembly GCA_015847255.1). Classification (NCBI taxonomy): domain Eukaryota; kingdom Viridiplantae; phylum Streptophyta; class Magnoliopsida; order Poales; family Poaceae; genus Hyparrhenia; species Hyparrhenia diplandra. Next base: position 132,368 of record JADLZK010009833.1, read on the forward strand.
GCACTTGCTCAAGGATGAACTCAAGAGTGATCGGTACATGGAAGAGGAAAGACCAACTCAACCAAGGATAATCCAATCATGCTCTTCCTCACATGTGACCTCCCACTCCACACGCTGGTTTGCAACCTCTCTATTCACTATTACTCTTTTCTACAAGTTCGAATGATTTCGATTTATGAAAATCAAACTTAAGGTTTCATAAAATCATTCCTTTAGAAAAGTAAGGTGAAACATGAGATAAAAGATCTATGCTAAAATTTTCAAACCAAACTTTTCTCAGAGCATAGAAAGTGACCTTTAGCCCTCAGAACAATACTATCCTCGTTATTACTTGTATGGGTATGTGTTGTTCACCAATGATGCAGGAGTAAAACCATGAGAGGAGCAAAAAGGTCCTAGCACAATTCAAAGGAGAAGAAAGAAAGGATGATGCAATAAAAGAGACAAGTTAGGAGTAAGATATACAAGAGGCCAAATGAGGAAAGCTCTAAGCATAGGGAAAGAACCACCACAAGTTGTTACGGTGCCGTCACACTCTAATAAAAGGTAACATCTTGAAGTACCACCGGTACGCTGAGACTGTAAGAGCAAAGTACTGGCTCAGCCCCAAGTCACTAAGCTGTCTTGAGAGGGTGTGAGCCCTCGACACCCCTACCTCTCTGTAAACTGTCCGCTATCCTCCCAGAAGGTATGGCACCGCCTGACTAAAAGGGGCAATCCGCAACTCGCCCATAACATAGGACGTGAAGTGAGCACCAATTCCCAAGATTTTGGGTCCTCGAAGAAACAAGTCCTTAGGTAGGACTAGGTAAGACATCTTCAGACTCCCTTCCCGGCCTCGTCCCATCACAAGAGTCAAAGCACGGTCTCCGGATCCGCATACGCTACCCGCCGGGTAGGATAGAAAAGGGGATGCCCGGGACGCACCCCAAAGAAGACTTGCCTCCGTGACTCATCATAGATCCTACTTGATCGACTCGACCCTCACCACCACACACCCAAGACTCACACGAAAACACACTCCCCTGGCGATCCAACTCAACCGTCCGGCTCATATACTCCGGCTCTTATATATACACGTAAGTGATATAATGCAAGCACCAAGATTAGGTGTATATAAGCGTGAGTCTAATCTATAAGCGGGTGTGCAGGGGATTAGTTGCATCAAGGTAAAAGGCTCATCAAGCATACTACCATGCAACCTAGCAAGCAATGCATAGCAACATAAAGTAAAGCGCTAGCAATCTATATGGCATGTCTAATAGGATATACGAGGTTGGGTAGGACATGGCACCCGAATACCATCGAGCTCCGGGTTGAAGTCCTGGTCCTCCGGGTCCTCCTGGTCGCCCCCTCTTGGTTCATGCGGAGCGTAACGAAATAGTTGTGATTAGCAACCATTTAGAATAGCACAAAGAAGCAAATGGAAATCCGAAGAACCAAATCCACTCATGGATAAGCCTATGACGTAAAGGATGATTTTAGAAAAAATTTGGACACCGGTTTCTTATTTTTCTGAAATCGTGATGAATTTTTATGAATTTTCAAAGTCTAAATTCATTTCTAAAATTGAAAAAACAGTTTTAAATCAGGAAATTTTGAGACATGGCAGATTTCGGTTATCGTGGCCGACGCCAAGATGACGCCGCCACACCCGTGGCGTGGTACAATGGTCGATGGAGTGGGGGCCGACGCCGATGACGCGTCGCCGTGGATCGGTCAACGGCCAACCGGGCCCAGAATGGGCTGGTAATGGGCCTAATGGGTCGGGTTGGGCCGGATGGGCGGCCCGCCCGACACGGTCGCGACAACCGTTAGGCCACAATGCGGCGGTCACGGGCCGCCATCGGGTTTGGTCCATCGCGCTTGGCTTATGGTGGACCGGCCGTTGGCGGTGGCCCATGGAATGGCCGGGGTCCACGGTGCACCGTGTGCACCCACCCCTTCCTCCTCCGGCTCGCGGTGCACCAAGTCCACCCGGCCGTTTCCTCCTCCCTTTTCCCCTTGCTCGCCCAAGGCGGCGGGCGGCGGCGGCGGCGAAGCTCCTCCTTCATCGACGCTAGGCGGCACGGGGCTAACTCCTAGGTCGTGTGGGGCTCCACGACGGGGCCATTAGCACGCTGGGTAGACGAGGCGGTGGCTTCGGGTGTCGGGCTCACCGCCGCTGCATGGCGGTGGCGCAGGTCGGGCGAGACGGCTACGGGGCGACTTAGGGGCTCCAAGCTGCCCCTTTTGCTCTTTGCTTTGACCGCGGGTCATGGCAGGGGTAACGGTGGCGGCTAGGGCGGCCGGCGGATGCCCGACGCGGGCGGTCGATGAAGGCGGCGAATGCTCCGGGGCAAATAGCGCCAGGCGCAATGTCCCCGCAATGCGGAGCACCAGGGGTGCCCGCTTACCTTTGATTGACACGGCCAGCGAGCCATAGGGCTCACCGGTGGCGACCAAAAGGCACGGGCTGAGTTCGCTACGCTGACGAGGATGCGCGGCGCTCCTCATCGCCCGGTCCGCTGAGCTCTAGGCTCAAACGGCCTCCTTCCTTCACAACGCTCGCGGCGGATGGATGCGCCATGGCTGGGCGGGCTCGACGGCGTGCTCTCATCTAACGAGGCTACCGAGTCGCCTGAACGGAGCTCGGCACGGCGGCGCTCCACGGCGGCACCACGCCAAGAAGAGCTCGGCCAACGGGTCCCAGGCCCCCGCTAGGGCAAGGTGTGGCCTTTCCTACACTACATGGCAAGGCGAAGACGATGATGACGACGGTGACGGCTCGGCTCACGACGGATCCGTCGGAACGCTGGGCGGCGGCATGGATGGCTCGTGCCATGGTGGCGCATGCTCCCAGATCGGGCGTTCCTCGAAGCCGTGGGGCTCGGCAAGGCCGGGCTTAGCATCCACGGTGAACTACGGTGCGCCAGGCGGTGTGCAATCAGCAACAAGCCGGCCACGCATCCCCGTGAAGTGGGAACACGGCGGTGCTCTACGGCGGCGCGGCATGGGATGCTCACCCGGGTCTGCGGCGTTCGTGGCGAGGCGGTGCGGCGAAGGCATGGACGGGCTCGCGGTTCGGGCAGCAACGTAGTCGCTCGCGTGGTCCTCCCCTCAACCTCCAACTCGCGGATCCCGCGGCTCCCCGGGCGGCTCCGACGAAGCTTCGCGGCAAAGAACGGGGCGCGGTCCGGCTCCCTTCTCCCCCTCCTTCTCCTCCTTCTTCTCCCTTCTTCTCCCTTGCAAACCGAGTGGTGGTGGGTGGAATGGATGCCACCAGAGGCGGTGCGGTTCGGTGAAAAACCCAGGGGGCGCTAGGGAGGGGGTCTTATAGGGCGGCGGTGCCATGGATGTGGGCCCGGATGGCCGATCGAGGGGGCGTGATCGCACGGTCACGCCGGCTTGATGTGACATGGGCCAGGTGATATCGGGTGACGGGCTCCTTCTCGGCCGTGGTGAGTGGAGCTCCAACGGCCGAGGCGCGGTGGCGTGGTGTCAAGACGGCGGCGCTGTTGCTTGCGCCAGGCGCAACTTTACCCCGACACGGCGGTGGTTTGGGCGTCCGTGTTACAGGGGCTTCTTGGCTCCCAGCAGCGCGGGCGCGGCTCCGGTGCGGGTGAAAGTGACGGAGTGGGCTTGGTACGGCGGGGGCGGCGCGGCGCGGGGCCGGGCTCGCCCCTTTCCTCTTTGAGCGAGGCAGAGCGGCACGGGGAGAAAAGGTGACATGTGGGCCATGGGCCCTCATGTCACGGGGGTCAGGAGAGAGGGCAGGCGTGGCGCGGCTAGCTAGGGCGGGCTGGGCCACGCGACGACGGGTGGCCCGGCCGGGCCGCCGCCGCCGGCGGCCGGCCGAAGCCGGGCTAGGCCTTCTAGGCCGAATGGCCTCCTTCTCCCCTTCTCTTTTTTCCTTTTTCTATTTCTTTCTAATTTTTTCTAATTTCTCTAACTTGGTCTTGGGCACTTAAATGTAATTACATGTGTTGCCAACATGTAAATACCCTTAGGGGTCCACCTTGAGGTCATTAGGGACTTGGTTTCCAATCCAATGCTTGGCAACAAGCTTGACAAGGATTAAAAGAAGTTGTTGATTTTATTATCATCACATAAAATCATAAAACTCCAACTCAAGCATGGTGAATTAAAATGCAATGATGCTTAACAATAATTAACATATGGGTGCTACTTGTGGAACTAGTGAGAGTTCACTATATGACAATCACCACTTCATTGCTTGTTTTGAAAAAGTTTTTGAAAGTTGTGATTTTTGAGTGTTGCAAAAACTGATGATGTTACAAGTCCTACCCCTCATTGGAATCTCGGCCTCAAGATTTAGGTTAGACATACCACTCAAATAGGTAGGGTAGTGCAAACAAAGTTCGATTCTTTCTCCTGTGTAGCTTCCTCTCGTGTGGTTACTCCCCGCACCTTGCACATAGGGATAGCTTTGCTTCTAGTGTCTTTGGTAGTCGTGTCAAGGATTTGGATGGGGTGCTCCATGTATTCCGTGTTTTCCTAAATATCAATGGCAGCGGGCTGGAATCGCTCATCGGGCACTCTCAAGCACCTCAAGCAAGAATCGCGGACACGTGGAACACGGATGGATCCTCGCTAGCTCTCGGGTAGTTCCACTCAGAAGCCAACTTGCCAATCCTCTCACAAATACGATATGGACCAACGTATCTCGGGGCTAGCTTGCCCTTTAGGTGGAACCTCGATCAGTAGTTCGGAGTGGGGACACCTTGAGGTATATGAAGTCCCCAACCGCAACTCAAGGTCCTTCCTTCTCTTGTCGGCATAGCTCTTCCTCGTCGGCTCGGCGATCCTCAGATTCTCCCGCACTTGAGCAACACCTTCTTCGCCTTCTTGATCTTTATGGGCCAAAGAATGATCTCTCACCAACCTGTGACCACATCGGGCGGGTCCGCAAGCTCGCCATACGTGGCTTCAAATGGTGACATCTTGATGCTAGCCCGGTAAATCGTTGTTGTAAGAGAACTCGCATGAGGTAGACTCTTCTCCCAACTCCCTCCATATTTCGTGGGCATAGGCTCAAAGCATGTCTTCGAAAGTATTTGGTTCACTCTCTCGCCCCGACCATCGGCCTCTCGGGTGGTAGGTCTGTCTTGTAGTCTAGAGTGGTTCCCATGGCTTTCTCAAAGGCTTTCCAAAACTTGATGTGAACTGGGTGCCACGATCGAAAAACAATGTGATAAGGGGCACCGTGCAGGCGAAGAATGTGCTCAATGTACAGGTATGCTAGCCGCCAGAAGCAAAATGTGTCTTCACAGAATGAAGTGGGCCACCTTGGTCAAACAATCTACTATCACCCAAATAGAGTCGCTGCCTTTTTTGGTGTGGTAGGCAACCCATTGATGAAGTCCATGGAAATCCTCTCCCACTTCCATTGTGGAACATCTAGTGGCTAGAGTAATCCAAATGGGCCTTTGATGTTCGGCCTTGACTCGCTTGCGATGTCGCAACGAGCCACATTACCGCAATATCCGCCTTCATGTTGACCCACCAGAAGTGCTTCTTCAAATCAGCATACATCTTTGTACCGCCTAGGTGAATGCAATGCTTAGAGTCATGGCCCTCGATAGGATCTCGTTGTGCAAGGCTAAGTCGAAGGCACGCAGATTCTCGGCCCCTTGTACAAGACTATCCCTTGCTCATCGATCCGATAACCAGACATTTACCCTTCTTCATCACCTTCAGGATATATTGATTTTAGGGTAGGAAGGTTTGGCTTGATGGATTCTCGCTACCCAAGGTGCATTGGACTCTTTGAAGCTCATTCAACTCGCCTGCATGGTACAATCACAAGTCGGGTAGTTCTCGATTTCCGCGATAGCTTTTCAAAGTGGGGTAGCCGTGAACTAGAGCATGGCAATTGCTCTTGTGATTCAAGGCATCTACGACTATGTTTGCCTTCCCCGGATGATAGTGTATCTCCATGTTGTAGTCCTTGATCAGCTCAAGCCATCTGCGTTGTCTCATGTTCGATCCTCCCCGAGTGAAAAGTACTCGTGCTCTTGTGATCGCTGTAGATATCACACTTGTTCCCAATCGATAGTGTCTCCATATTCAATGCATGCACAACGCGGCTAGCTCGAGATCATGGGTCGGGTAGCGCTGTTTGTGCTTCTTCAACGGGTGGGAAGCATATGCAATGACTCTCCCATTCTCGCATTAGGACACATCCCAATCCCTCGCCCTGAAGCATCACAATAGACTACTTAAGTCCCGCTGGATGTCGGGCAATGCTAGCACAGGTGTGGTAGTGAGTTTCTCCTTCAGAGTCTGAAAGCTTTTCTCACACTCAGGTGTCCACTCAAACCCTTTCGTCTTCTTCAGAAGATTAGTCATGGGTCTTGCAATCTTGGAGAAGTTCTCGATGAATCGACGATAGTACCCCCGCCAATCCCAAGAAACTTCGACATCCGCCACGTTGAGTGGTTGTTCCCATTTCTAGATAGTCTCAATCTTGACGGGTCCACAGCCTACTCCTTCCGGCCGAGAGAGTGTGGCCTAGGAATGCAACTTCTTCGCCGTAACTCGCGACTTGCTGAACTTGCCATAGAGTTGGTGCTGTCTCGCCTTCTCGAGCATCCATCCTCGATGTTGCTCATGCTCTTCTTTGCGGCGTAATAGATAAGAATATCATCAATGAACACCACCACGACCTTGTTGAGTTCTTCCATGAAGACCTTGTTCATCATGTTCATGAAGTAGGCCGGGCATTAGTGAGCCCGAACGACACTACCGTGGAACTCATAATCGACCGTGATCTTGTCATGAAAGCGGTCTTTGGGATGTCCTCCCCGTCTCGATCTTCATCTCGATGGTAGCCCGATCAAGATCAATCTTGAGAAGTACTTGGCATTCCGTAGCTGGTCAAGCAAGTCATCTATCCTTGGTAAGGGATACTTGTTCTTGATAGTGACGCATTCGATAAGTGTAGTCGACACACACATCCTTAGAGTATCATCCTTCTTTTCTCGACAAAATGTAATTGGTGAACCCCAAGGTGACGACCTGGTCTAATAAAGCCCTTATCTACCAACCCCATAGCCGCTTCTTGAGCTCATTCAACTCATCAATCGCCATTTGATAGGGCCTCTTAGCAATGGGCCCCGCCCCCGGCAAAGAGCTCAATCACAAACTCCACATCCCGATTTGGTGGCATACCCAAAGCAATTTTTGGGGAACACATCGGGTACTCACACACCACTTGCACTTCTTCAATTGTTTTGCCTCTAGGGCGACAAAGATAGAATCTGCACTCCCTTTGTGTGGTAAAACAATGATCACATGCCGGCTGGGTGGGGTGATCTCTATGAATATGGGGTGGCAGGATATCACCCCTTTGTGCCGGTTAACCAATCCATCCCTAGGATTACATCCGCACTCATGGAAGGTAGGAGGGTGAGGTCGGCTAGAAATGGGTAACCCTCAATGGCAATTGTCACTCTCTTACATATGCGGGTGCCGGGTGAAGTGACCCAAGGGTGAGCTAGTGTGGATAGCCTCCTAGGCGTGGAGGACCGTAAGCTTGTGCTCATGTAAAGCTAGCCGATACATATGAATATGTAGCACCCGAATCAAATAAAATCAAGCTCTTACTCCATGCACAATAAACATACAAGAGACGACGCCGAGTGCAGCCTCGAAAGGCCCTCACCGACAGTGAGTCGCATCCGTGGGTGGAGCCCGCTGAGTCTTGCCCAGGAGCCCCCGCCCGAAGCCGGTGCGCACTCGCAGCCTCCCGGGTCCGAGCGGGCCCTTGCGATCAGGGCAGTCTATGGCCTTGTGACTGGCCTGGCCACAAGCATAGCAGTGAGGGACACACCACTAGTGGGAGGGGTGTGGTGTTCCTCCATGAGCCGTGTCGGGCAAGATGAGCCCAGCGTAACGGCGATAGTTGTTGGTGTAGGTACCGCCATCCCCGCTTCCGCCCCCGTAGCCTTCGAGCGAAGCGGGAATGACAGCGCCAGAGCCCCTAGCGTAGCCTCGCTGGAAGGTGGGCATGGGAACTCCTCGAGCGGCGCTTCTTGCGGTTTGAGAAAGCATCAGCCTCGCCTTGATCTTTCTCAATCTCCATGCACTTGTTGATCATATCGCCGCAGTTCACCGACATCCGCCCGTAGAGCTAACACTTGACCCGAGAGTTTAGGCCTCTCAGGAAGTAGCGCATCTTCACGCTGCTTCATTGGTGTTGACCTCCCGGCACGTACCTGAGATCGGTGAAGCGACGCCGCACTGAGATCTTGTCTCCCTCCGCTGAGATCGCGGAACTCATACGCTTTGGCGCCCATGGCACCCTCTCGAGATGTGGTACTCAAGAAACACCTCGATGAAGTCATCCCAAGAGTACGCTGCTGTGAGGCCCACAAAGGCGCAGCGCAGTTGGTCGGCCCCACCAAGCGCCGCGCACCCAAGTGAGCTGGTGAGTGGCGATTCCAACACACTTCGCCGCAAGAAGTGGTCGCCAACAACCTTCTCGATCTCACGCAGCTGGGCCATTGGCCGCGACCAGGTCATCGCTTGTCCCATTGAAGGTGGGAGGCCTTAGCTTGATGAAGCCCCGTGTACCGCCTCCGAAGTCATTGTGATGACCCCCGTGTCGGTTGTCGATGCCCTCCGCCAAAACCCTCCTCGAAAGCAAAGCTCCGTCGACAGGCCATCACCTCACCCAAGACCGGGTGGCCGAGGTGGTGGCGGTGGTGGTGCTCCACCGTGGGCTCTTCCTTGCTCTCCAAGCGTGGTGGGTCTCCTCCAAATGGGGAGGGGTAGCCTCACGGAGAGGTGGCTCTTGGAAGAGATGGCCACCTCCACGGCCCCCAAAGCCTCCACGCCCACGCCCCATGAGCCATGACCGGCATGGGTGAGGGCTTAACGGCCATAAGTCTATTGAACGGCGGTTTGACATGGTCCGAGGAATATGGTATAATGTGCACGTGCAAAAATTCATTATTAGCATTAGTTGCATAATCATTAGGAAATTTGAAACTTATAAAACATCTAGAGTACACTCAAGCAAAGAAGCAATAAGATTCATAAAGATGCAATAAAACCCAAACAATCATCACACGAAGTTGCATTACATAACAAGCGTGGTACATCCGATAACGGAGCGCCGCTACACGCAGTAGGCTCAAAAGTTGGTCCCGGTCTACTTAAAGGATGATAAAGAGTCTAGGTCCACGCAGAAACCTCATCATGGTGACACTACTCAACTATTGATAACCCACCAGAGTCCGGGCTCTAAGAGGTAGTGGGGAAATCGCTGCTTCTCACTCGGGCTGGGGTTCGGGCGAAGGAGTGAGACTAGGCAAATGAGCGTGTGCGAGCTCCACTATCTCCCGGGCTTCTAGAAACCCTCGTGGGGGCAAAGGCCCAGGTCAAGGTGGGAAGCCATCGGCTGGTACGCCTCCCCCGCGGAAGCCTCTTGTGTGCCACAAAGGGCAACCGAGCTCAGAGCCCCCGTGATCTCCCCACTGGCCGGTGTCCGACCATCCAAGCCCCGCAAGGTACCATCAAACTTGTCCTTCAGACCTCTCAGATCCTTCATGGCCATCACCAAGTGTCCCCGGTTGTGCGTGGCACGAACCTTCTCGCTCAAGCCCAGGCCAAGGTGGCGTTCTTGTTCTTGAGGATCGGTCTTGTCGAACCACCTCCCCTCTTCTTCGGTCACGCACGCTGAGACGAGCCGTAGAGATCTAGCTTGTCCCTCTCCAGCTCTAGGTTCCTATTCACGTACCCAATCCATGGTGAGCCCCATTTCCGAGCTTTCACCGTGTGGCGATGATCCCCGGCTCCTCCCCGCTTCAGCATCGATGACGCTGAACTCCGCTCCCTCCCAAGCCTACACTACGCACGGCGCTATAGGAGTAAGCTTCCACTATGCATAGTCGCCCATCGCCCAGCCGGCGCCTCCTAGCGCGCCGAAAGTAGCGCATCGCGGTAGCGGCAGATCCGTTGTTTCACAGCGTGTGGATGTACCGTTGTTGGCGTTTGAGGCCGCCCCGAGACCGTGAGTGCCGGGCCCACCTCCGGTACGGGGCGGCGTTGATGGCGGCGCGCCGTGGCCCGGTCCCGAGCAAGGTCCAAGGCGGGTAGCAGCGCGAAAACACGTGACCTCTAGGTGCTCCCAAGCATCCTTCATCGCCAGCGGAGCACTTGACGAGATCCGCTGACTCCCCATTTCGATAGAAGTGTCGGCGGTAGTCCGAACCACCTGAGAATGCGCCGAACCTTCTCACCTCGTGGTAAGTGAGTTTGACGGTGGTGTAGCCCCCGCAGCCTCCTCACGCGTGGATCTCCCATGCAGGTGTGTACTTGATGTGCTTGGTAGGCACACCAAGCTCGGTGAGCACCATGTGCAAAGACGAAAGCTTAAACCCCCATGCCGTGATGCATCGATCGGGCAACCAACCGCCGAGGATGGCCTCGGTCCAAGGATGAAGCCGTACATCTGCATTTCAATAATGAGATGTATTAGAAGGTTGCATAAAGATAAGCCGTGCATTAAAAGGAATGCAGGGTCGGTAATATAACCGAAAAAAGAAAATGTCTTCCTAGACTAGTGTTCAACTCCTAGGGGTCTCTGGCCCTAAGGTCAAGCATGGCTCGATACCAATCAGAATATTCTCAAATTTCCACGGAAGGGAAATCCACGTAAAGATGAACAAAGTGATAGTCTTCGAGATCATTCCATCATGATATTCAAAGAACAGCTAATATCGACATACAACACTTCGCTCAAAAGCAAATAGATAGGTCTAGTACTTTATTACATCACCACTTGGCGGAATCATGCTATCAATGGCATCCGTAAAAGCATCTCGTGAGTGCTGGAAGTTTAACGCCATCTCCAACTTGAGCGTAGCACGACACACCCAAAGCTCAATCCTCCCACTCGCCATTGTCGGTTGTAGTTGGGCTCATCACCTAATAGCAAGTTTATCAAGACGAATTGTATCGCTGTGTTCCCACCCTATGCTGAAGCTTTGTGGAAGTGGATGCATATTCGTGGTATAACAAGAGGCCTATTATGGGTCAGTAGTTTCCTATGCATGAGTAAACAAGTTTAATAATATTTTGACACATTTTATACTCAAACCCAAAGATCTCCCAAGTCCATCTCGATCACAACACACATCTCACGCTCACACATAGGTCGACAAGACAAGATCCGCCCTCCGCCTTGCCTAATCGGCTCAAATTCTCCGTGCCTCACCAAGAAAGCAACACTCATCTCAACACTAAACCCGAGGTAAGAAGAGAAAACACCCTCACTACTCAGAGAAGGGAAATCTAGGGAAAACCCGTGAAAAGACGTGCACAGTGTGTCAGAAAAGTCCCCTAAAAAGGCCAAAGTTACCCCGGCAAGTCCAGGTCTAGACAGTCCTAGCCCCAAGGCCTGACTATACGTGATAGATTTACAACTCGCAGAGTGTGTACTCAAGACCCCACGGTCACCATCATCAACGCTTGTACCGGCGCCTAGGATGACATACTAAGACCTCCTAGTTCGACGATGCCACCCACCCACTCAGCCTGAAAGCCCCTCGAGTACCACCCCATTACACCGAGACCGGTAAGAGCAAAGTACCGCACGCCCAAAGTCACTAAGCTATCTCGAGAGGGTGTGAGCCCCACACCCCTACCTCTCTCTCAGAAACTATTTGCTATCCTCCCGTAAGGTATGGCACCACCTAACTAAAAGGGGCAATCCGCAACCCGGCCATAACGTAGGACGGAAGTGAGCACCATTCCCAAGATTTCGGGGCCTCAAAGAAACAAGTCCTTAATTAGGACCAAAGTAAGACATCTTTCGACTCCCTTCCCCGCCCTTGTCCCATCACAAGAGTCAAAGCGACGGCCCTGATCCGCACACGCTACCCGCCGCCGTAGGATAGAAAAGGGGATGCCCAGACGCACCCCGGCAAGACTTGCCTCCTCGCGACTCGTCAGATCCCCGGGCCCGATCGACTCGACCCTCACCACCACACATCCAAGACTCACACGGAAACACACCCCCGGGTGATCCAACTCAACCGCCCTGGGCCATATACTCCGCTCTTATATATACACGTGAAGTGATATAATGCAAGCAAAGAAGATTAGGTGTATATAAGCCGAAGTCTAATCTATAAGCTGGTAAAAGTGTGGGATTTTTGGCATCAAGGTAAAAGGCTCATCAAGCATACTACCATGCAACCTAGCAAGCAATGCATAGCAACATAAAGTAAAAAGCTTAGCAATCTATATGGCATGTCTAATAGGATCTACGAGGTTGGGGTGGGACATGGCACCTAAATGGTTACCGAAGCTTCGGGTCAAAGTCCCCGTCATCCCGGTCCTCCCGGTCGCCCTCCCTTGGTCTCGTGGATGTGAATCTAAATGGTTGCGATTAGCAACCTTTTAGAATAGCACAAAGAAACAAATGTAAATTTGAAGAACCGAATCCACTCATGGATAAGTTTATGATTTAGAGGATGATTTTAGAAAAAATTTGGACACCGGTTTCATATTTTTCTCGAAATCATATTAATTTTCTATGAATTTTCAAAGTATAAATTCATTTCGAAATTAGAAAAACAGTTTTAAATCGGGCTGACACATGGCGATTCTCGTTAGCCGCGGGCCGACGCCAACACTCGGGCGTGGTACAAGGTCGATCGGGTGGGGCTACCGATGTCAAAGATGACGGGCGCTTGATCGGTCACGGTCAATGGCCCGGCATCGGTCTGGTACTGGGCCCAATGGGTCGGTTAGCCGATGGGCCGCCCGCCCGAACACGCAGGTCGCGACAAACAAATTTAGGCCACACGGGCGGTCACGGGCCGCCATCGGTTTGGTCCATCGCGGCTTATTTATGGTGGACCGCCAAGGCGGTCTATGGACCGCCCGGGTCCACGGTGCATCGCCTGCACCCGCCTTCCTCCTCCTCTGGGCCCGCGCGACCAAGTCCACGCGGGCCATTTCCTCCTCCCCTTTTCCCCTTGCTCGCTTCTTGGGCGGCGGGCGCTACCGGGCGAGCAGCCTCCTTCATTGACGCCGGATGGCTCGGGCTAACTCCTGGCCGCGGGGGCTCCACGGTGGGGGGCCACTCGCACGCCGGGGTAGACGAGGCGGTGGCTTCGTGCTCGGGCTCACCGCGCGGCATGGCGGTGGCGCAGGTCGACGACGACGGTAAAGCGACTTAGGGGCTCCTAAGCTGCCCCTTTTTCTTGCTCTAAAGACCGCGGGCGCGGGGCTAACGGGTGGTGGCTAGGCGGCCGGGCGGATGCTCGACGCTGCAGTCGACGGGCTGCGCCGAGCCGCCTCCGGCGACAAGACGAGGCGCACAGCCTGCAACGCTGAGCACCGGGGGTGCCCGCTACCTTCGATTGACACGGCCGTTGAGCCATAGGGCTCACCGGCAGACCAAAAGGCACGACAGAGTCCGCGACGCGACGAGGAGGCGCGGGCGGCGCCTCCGACCGGCCCGGGTCCGCACGGGCTCTAGGCTCAAACGGCTCCTTCCTTCATGGCATCTGCGGACGGATGCGCTCATGGCTTGGCGGGCTCAACGACATGCTCTCGCCCAACGAGGCTACCGGAGTCGCTCGAATGGAGCTCGCAGACGGGCGGCGCCCACGGCGGTATCGCGTCGCAAGATTTCGCCAACGGGGTCCAGGCCCCCGCTTGGCACAAGGCGTGGCCTTTCCTACACCACGGCAAGGCGAAGACGATGATGATGACGTAGACGGCTCACCGCGACGACCCGTTTTAACATGGCGGTGCCATGGATGGCTCGTGCCATGGTGGTGCACGCCCCCGCGATCGGGCGCCTCGAGCCGGGGCTCGGGCAAGGCCAGGCTCGGCATCCCACGGCGAACTACGGCGCCGTGCGGTGTGCAATCAAGAATAAGCCGCCACGCGCCCCCGTGAAGTGGGAACACGGGTGGCACTCTACCTACAGGCAAGCATGGGATGCTCACCGTGGTCCGCGGTGTCGGTGGTGAGGCTATGCGGCGACGGCATGTACGGGCTCACGGTTCAGTAGCAACATAGTCGTTCCTCACGTCCCTCCCCGACTCCTCCGGCCGCGGATCCCGACGGCTCCCCGGGCGGCGCTCCGACGAGCCCCCAAAGAACGGCGGCGCTGTCCGGCCCTTCCTCCCTCAGCCTCCTTCTCCTCCTTCCTCTCCCTTCTCTCTCCCCTTCCAAAAACCGAAAGTGGTGGTGGGTAGAATGGATGCCACTGAGACGGCGCGGGTACGATGGAAACCCTAGGGCGCTAGGAGGAGGGGTCTTATAGGCGGCGGCGCCATGGATGCGGGCTGAACGGCCGATCGAGGATCGGGCGTGATCGACGGTGGCCGCGCTTGATGGGACATGTGGCCAGGGATATCGGGTGACATGGCTCCTTCTCGACCACGGTGAGTGGAGCTCCAATGGTCGGAGGCGGCCGGGTGGCAGGTGTCAAGGGTGCATACAAGGCGCTGGCCGCAACTTTACCCCGACATGGTGTTTTGGGCGTTCGTGGTCGAGGGGGCTTGGCTCCTGCTGCAGCGCGCGGGCTCCAGTGGGCGGGTGAAAGCGACGGGGAGCGGGCTTGGTACTCGGGGCGCGCACGCCGCACGCTGGCCGGGCGCCCCTTTTCCCTCTTGAGCGAGGCAGAAGCGGGGCGCGAGGGAGAAAAGGTGACATGTGGGCCATGGGCCTGCATGTCACGCCGCGCGTGAGAGAGGGGGTGCACGATGCGGCTAGCTAGGGCCGGCCGGGCCGGGTCAGGCCAAGACGGATGGTATTCCTGTCGCGGCCGCTTGGGCGTGGCCGGGCCGCTGAGCTGGTCACCTTCTAGGCCTAATGGCCTCCTCCTCCCTCTCTCTTCTTTTTTCCTTTTTCTATTTCTTTTTAATTTTTCTAATTTCTCTAACTAGGTCTTGGGCACTTAAATGTAATTACATGTGTTGCCAACATGTAAATACCCTTAGGGGGTCCACCTAGAGGTCATTAGGGACTTGGGTTTCCAATTAAATGGTTGGCAACAAGCTTGACAAGGATTAAAAGAAGTTGTTGATTTTATTATCATCACATAAATTCATAAAACTCCAACTCAAGCATGGTGAATTAAAATGCAATGATGCTTAACAATAATTAACATATGGGTGCTACTTGTGCAACTAGTGAGGGTTCACTATATGACAATCACCACTTCATTGCTTGTTTCAAAAAGTTTTTGAAAGTTGTGATTTTTGGGTGTGGCAAAACCCGGGATGTTACACCAACCCAAAGAAGATCCATGCCACCACAAACGCAGGTCTATCCCCTGGATGCAAAATACACTAGGATTCTGAATCTCAACTAGAACCGGGGATAAAGCTTCATTTCTCCGTGTTCACGCCAACAACCGACTAAAGGTCTGTGGGCTTACACGCCCTCGAGGCACTCAACCGACTAAAGGTCTCCAACAAGGACTAAAGCCATTACTCCCTGCTATTGAATAGAACCGGGAGTACTAGTTTCGTGTTTCTCCGTGTTACATCTTACAACCGACTAAAAGTTTTTTTTATCAGGCGCATTTTGCAACGCCCTTTTTCCCACATAAGACCCCAGAGTTTCTCCTTCTTCCCACAAGGCCCTTAGCATGACATGTAGGAAAGCGTATATAAGGAAATACGCTTTCCCTTAATTACATATTTGCCATTCCGATTATAATGCTTATAACTATTTGTGTTTTAAATCCGATTCGATTCATTCTAGTTCTATTAGCTTCGTTTAACTTTAATACACGCCGTGTCATTCTTTAAACTAATTATAAGTGTTAAAATTTGAGTTTGATTTAATAAATTTGTAATTAACTAATAATATTTGTCGCACGCCAAGCACGAGAAAAGTACAATAATTCAAAAAATGGCTTAAAAACCTAGGATTTTGCGTGGGGCCATATTTTGGGTGTAATTGACCACAAAAAAATTTGAAAAAGTTTGGACATAGGCGAGCAGACGTGCTTCACAAAGGGTATATGGAACCCTATCCTTACACTTAGGTTTCTCATGGTTGTGTGGCCCGTGGCGCTTTGTAGTGTGCTATCGGCCTCAAACTTTTTCTGAGGCCTCTACATGGCATGTGTAAAGGCACCGCCAAGTTTGAGAATTTTTCTCGTAATTTTTGGTACTTTTTCTAATTATTTTAATTATCGCGCGACTTCTCCCAAAGAATTATACGTTGAACCGCGATTTACCCCCTAAAAGACTTGAACGGTGCCAAACTTTGCCGCGAAGGTCACTTGTGCCCTAGGAGGCAAAACTTGTGGAGGCCGGTGCGGAATTATTTTGTTTTCAAAGTGTAATTCACCATATTTGTCGCACGCGCACGTAGAAAATATATAGTAAATCCAAAATGGCTAAAAAAACCTAGGATTTGTGTGGGGCCATATTTTGGGTGTAAATGACCACAAAAAAATTTGAAGAAGTTTGGAGTTAGGCGAGCGTGACGTGCTTTTCACAAAGGGTATACTCAACCTTTCATGAACCCTATCCTTACACTTAGGTTTCTCATAGTTGTGTGGCCCGCGGTGCTTTGTAGTGTAAAGCTATCGGCCTCAAACTTTTTCTGAGGCGTCTACATGGCATGTGTGAAGGCACCACCAAGTTTGAGAATTTTCTGTAATTGTTTGGTATTTTTCTAATTATTTTAATTACCGCGCCACTTCTCCCCCTAATTATACGTTGAACCGCGACTTCCACCCCCAAAAAAGACCAAACGGTGCCAAACTTTTGCGGTAAGGTGACTTGTGCCCTAGGAGGCAAAACTTGTGGAGGCCGGTGTGGAATAATTTTGTTTTCAAAGTGTAATTCAACCATATTTGTTTCAAGACGCGCATTTAGAAAAATACAAGAAATCCAAAATGGCTTAAAAACCTAGGATTTTTGCGGGTGGGGCCCATATTTTGGGTGTAAATGACCACAAAAAATTTGAGGAAGTTTGGAGTTAGGGCGGAGTAGACGTGCTTCATAGTGGTATACCTAACCTTTCACGAACCCTATCCCACAATGTGTTTCTCATGTTTGTGTGGCCCGTGGCGCTTTTGCAAAGGTGCTATCGGCCTCAAACTTTTTCTCGAGGCGCCTACATGGCATGTGTGAAGGCACCGCCAAGTTTGAGAATTTTCTGTAATTGTTTGGTACTTTTCTTCTAATTATTTTAATTACCGCGCCATTCCCCTGCAGTAATTATACGTTGAACTGCGCGACCACCCCTAAAAGACCTCAAACGGTGTACAAACTTTGCCACAAGGTGACTTGTGCCCTAGGAGGCAAAAACTTGTGGAGGCCGTGTATGAATAATTTTGTTTTCAAAGTGTAATTCACCATATTTTGTCGCACGCGCACGTAAAAAATACAAGAAATCCAAAATGGCTAAAAAAACCTAGGATTTTGCGTGGGGCCTTATTTTGGGTGTAAATGACCACAAAAAAATTTGAGGAAGTTTGGAGTTAGGGCGGAGCGTGACGTGTTTTAAAGGGTATACTCAACCTTCAATTAACCCTATCCTTACACTTAGGTTTCTCATGGTTGTGTGGCCCGGGCGCTTTGCAAAAGGTGCTATCGCCTCAAACTTTTTTTCTGAGGTGTCTACATGGCATGTGTGAAGACACCGCCAACTTTGAGAATTTTCTCAGAATTGTTTGGTACTTTTCTAATTATTTTAATTACCGCGAAAAGTGATTATCTATTGTCTCGTATTTAGATCATGGATGATGAAGAACCGAAAAGATCAACGTTAACAAGATGTGAAAATATATTTCCTGTCGAAAACAAATAACTTTAATAAATTGAATAAATACAATATTTTTTGCATTAACGAAATTGTGATTATGCATTTGTATTATGTTCAAGATCTACATAAAAAAACATGAAACTATAAAATACATATTTTCATTAGTGCATTAAAAGGAAAACAAAATGTAACATACATTTTAAATTTTTTTTTGCCCATTTACTAATTTATCGCAAGTAATTAACAAAGGTTTACTATATATATAAATAGAATGTATAAAGAAAAAGTTAAAATGGGCTAGGACGTGGGTGAAATAAAATTCGCCACTTTTTAGTCCCGGTTGTCCTTGAGGCCCGGACTAAAGACCTAAAAATTTTCACTCAGGCGCCTGTGCCTGCGCCTCAAATTACCTTTTTAGTCCCGGTTGTCCTTGAGGCCCTGACTAAAGGCACAAAATTTTCACAGAAAGCCGCCTGTGCCCGCGCCTAAAATTACTCCCTTTAGCCCCGGGTGTCCTCAAGACCCGGGGCTAAAGGTTCCAACCTTTAACCCTGCGCAGCTACAACCGGGAGAAAGGGGGATGTTTCTCCCTGATAGCCTAGAACCGGGACAAGGGGGGTATGAAGAGCCCCGATCCGCATCTTCTTCCTCCATCACACAAGATCGAAGCCCCCGCCCCCATCGCCCGTCCGCCGAGCTCGTCCCGCCTCATCCCCGGCCGCCCGCCGTCCCCGCCGGGCGAGCGCCGCCGCCGCACCGACCACGCGGCACCCATCCGCCCGGCGCTGGGCGCTCGCCGAGCCGCCGACCGCGCCACCGCCCCGAGACGTGATCCCGGCCGCCCCCCGGGTCCCGGTCGCCCCTCGCCGGCCCCGCCGCTCGACCCATGCCCACCCGACGCCCGACCACTGACCGCCAGCCCGGCTGCCGTTGCCGCGCCGACGCTCCCGCCGGGCAAAGCAAAGACATCGTTGCCGCCCTCGTAGCAAAGACGTCGCCCCTACGCCTTCGCGTCTCCGCTCGCAGCAGCATGTCATCGTTGCCGTCCGCTTCGCGTGCTTCGTGTCGCCGACGCTGTCACGACGACCTGCCTCGCCAGCAGCAGCACATCGTCGTCGTCCCCTCGCGCCCCTGCGTCCGCCCCGCAGCGAAGACGTCGCCGTCGTCGTCCGCCCCCCGCAGCTTCACGCCGACGTCGCCGTCCCACGCAGCGCGCGCTGCTCGTCGTCGTCTCCTTGCAGCACCCTCATCGCCGTCGTTTGATCCGCCGCCGCCTCTCTCCCGCAATCCGCCCCTCGCCTCGCCCCGCAATCCCCCGCCATCTTTTCACCATGCCTTCTTTTTGGGAAAATATAATAACGATACCCCGAATACTTCCGGTGAAATGCTACAATGATAGATCCGCAGGCGCTTTTGGCGGATGAATATCTTCTTAGGCAAGATCTATCACCGCTGATGTGCCTAGTGTTATCACCGACACCTGGTTTCACTTTAGGAATGTCAACGGCGCATTTTCGGGCGCCGTTATTAGAGATGGCTTCTAAACCCGTTTTTTCTAGTGATTGGCGCTTAAGAAATGCAACAAAGAAGGCAAGCGCGGATCTGTCAGACCTTCCGCCGACTCCAACTTTCCAATGAGAAAATCGGAGCAGCGGTGGCCCCGCCATCACCAGGCCGCCCGAACTCCGCCTTTGTCGCCCTTTCGCCGCCCAGAGCCCGGCCACACCCGCTTCCAAGTCGAGCCTCGCCGCCTCAACCCCTTAGGGGCATACTCCGCCGAGTCCGCAACCTCCACGGCCACTCCTCCGCCCCACAAAGACTCGTGAGATCTCCGGCGAACCCCCTCCACCACAAGTCCGCGCACACATGGTTTGGACATGGCGCTGAGGGGGCCCACCCCTATCGCCAACCGGCTAATGGCTCACTCGCAAGGCCGAGGGACTCGGGCTTGCCGTAGAGTCCTCCGCGCCGTCCAACCGTAATAAAACCAGGTCTGGCCGGGCCCGCGCCTCCACTTGTTGCAGCCCGCGCCGCGGGTCGGAGCTCTCCACCCCCGCTGGGATAAAGCCGGCAGACGCCGAACGGGGCGCAAGACTCCTCCGCTGCCTTGACGGGTGCGCGCTGATAGTGCACGGTGGGCTCCCATTAAAGCCGCCCACCGCCGGCTCCGTACCGACGGAATGGCACGCCCGCCACGCAGACGTCATAAGACGCTGGAAGTACGCTGTGACGCCGGGTGGAAGTGGAGGTTGAACCTCCGCAAAGACACCCAGATGAAGTCGCACACCGGGAAGCGGAGCCCAAAGGTGGAAAAACTCCTCGAAGACGATGACCTCCCCGGGCCGGAGAGGCACCGGTCGCCCTCCGGGCGGAAGCGCCCCATGGAAAACCGGGTGCTCCTTCCGAATTCCTTCAGTGGACCGGTCCGTGTTTGCCCGGGAGCTCGGCACTCCACGACGGTCTTGGGCTTCATGGCCTCCTTCGCGCGGGCCATCAAGGACACTCCGCAACAAGCGTAAGAAAGCGGCCTCCGCTAAAAGAGCAGCGCGGCCTAGGGGCAATAGCAGAAGAGCAAGAGCGCGGAAGCAAAGAAAACAAAAGCGAGAGGAGAGCACAAACCCTAACCCCACACCAACCGTACATATTTATAGGCTGTATGGGGAGGGGGCGCAGTGACTCAGCCGCAAACCCCCGAAGATCGCGTCCGATCCCAAAACAGCCGCACCCTCCGATCCGCCCAACGCTGGCAAACGAACGGCATCCGTACTCCCCCTAAACAAACACGGGTCCACCCCGACCAAGGCTACCCTAAATCCAACCAACAAACCGCCCGACCAAGAGCAAACAAACTCCTAATGCTATGAAGAAAGAAGAGGGCCGAGGCCCACCTCCGCTGAGTGTGGCCCACGAGCAGCTCGGGACGCGCCGCTGCAGGGCCCATGGGGCGTAAGCACACCACCCGCACGGGACCCTCCTCGGCGACGTTAGCCGCTTCGCCCCCTGAGGGAACTGCACCTTCGAGGGGCTGCTGCTGGGGAGGGCGTACCGCCAGTCCCGGGCACTCAGCAGTGCCTCACTACGGGGCCAAGAATTAATCTCACGTAACATATTGTGAAGTCTTGCAGATCGCAGCTGAGTGACCCTCCACGGCGACACGTAACGCGAAGCCGCCACCCTCCGCCAAGGGGTGGCCCCCGGCCTGCTAGCCGGCTGTGAGCATGCCGCCCCCTGCGCAATAGGGGAGCGCGCAAACAGGGGGTCTCCCCTAAGCAACGCGAGCCCAAGCCGCCGGGAAGGCCGCTGAGGGGCCCCTCCGGAACCGCCTCCGCAGTGCACGGACCGGCTGGCCGGCATGGGGAACCCTACGACTCCTGTGCGGGAGAAGTCACGCCGTGTTTCCCGTACCAACCAGACGAATAGTTACCGGGCTTGCCTCTCGTGGGGGCCTAGCCAGAAGCATGTGTTCCTCTACCTACCATGTACCAAATTAAAATCAGCCCCTCCGACCCCTTTGTATTCTATAAATACCCGGTACGGGCTCAAGGAAAGGGATCGGTTGTTGGTCGGCTTTTAAGTGCCACTTTACTGCTTTATTACTCCCACTTCGCCCCACGATTTGTCTTTTCCTCCGTCGGAGGCACCTCCGATCATCTCGACCGCTAACGCCAACAAGGTCGAGCGACCGGAGGTCGCCTCCGCTCCCGACCGTGTTCTTGACTTACCCTATGGGAAGCCCCCACCCTTCCCCGCCTCCTCCGGAAGCCGGCTAAGGGGGCGTGAGTGATCCCCACATCGGTCCCGTCATCCCGTCCGGTGTACTGCCGGTGGTCCCTGTTCTGCAAGGTTGGAAAACCACTCCAGCTATGAACACCTCGGCGATGCTGATATCGCTTGAGGCGAGCACCTAGATCATCTCCACCAACCCATCACCCATTCCATGTCCTCCGTTGGTGGCTCCTTGTTCTAGCTTGGGAGCTGCGACTGATGTGGCCCGGATCGGAAGGCACCGAAGCGGCTCCATCGGGTTTTTGGGATATAGAACCAACGGGTGAACCACGGGCCGATGTGGAACAAGAGTGGCACCGCTAGGAATTGGCTCGGCCCGCCTCGCCCCGAGCTTCGTGTACACCCTTCGCGATGCAGAGGCATCACCGCCGCCGCCGAGAGCCAAGAAGTACCTCCACAAAGTTGAAGTGGGGGGTGGATCCCCAAGAAGCACTCATAGAGACAGATGAAGATGGTGATGTCCAGGATGGCATGCGGTGGCAGCTGCGCAGGACGAGCCCATAGTACCCGAAAGCAGTTGCATGAATGAGGCGCGCCGGGCGTACCAAAACCCACGGGTGAAGTAGTCCTCGAAGACCACCCACCTCGCTGGTGCTGGGCATGGGGTACTCCACCACCGATACACTCGCCACCCTCTATGGCCGCTTCCGGGAGCACCCGCCCGATGAGCGGGTTGATGGACGCCCGTTGATCCCGAGACGGGGTCCACTCATCCATGCGGAGCGCAGGCCCACCATGGCCGTGGGCTAGGACTCGCTACAATGGGTCGTGGCCGCGCGGCGGCGGTGCCCGACCGCCTTCCTCATTCAAGACTGCCGTCCAGCCCCTTCCGTGGCCGCCAGCATCTTCCATGCCATCAACCGCAAACAACGGGCGGTGCCATGAATAGTATGGAATCAAGCACACAAAAATCATGAGATTCAATCCAAAGACAAGGCAAATCAATGTCAAACAACTTCATTATGGGCACGATGGAATCGCCAGACCAGATCTACAACTTTCTTACCCGAAGCTGACGGCCAACGTTACCCTCGATTCCAGGTCTCCTACGGTGGCAGCGCTAACCCTAGGGGCGACGCGAAGGCAAGACGTAGAAATAGAGGGGTTGTGGTTGCGAGAGCAATCGGAAGTGATGAGGTAGTGCCGGGTGCCCGATATTTATAGCCCGCACTACATCCCTTTGGTTTCGCATGGGGAAACGCGCAGTCGTGGGTCCGCCTCCCCGCTTCTAGGTTGGAGTGTGCATGGAATGCGGCTGGCTAGTTCCTATAAATGCGACATTTCAGTGGCACGCGTGCCGCGGCTCCATCGCGCCTCTTCTCACTTTATATGCCATCGCCCATGGCCGGTTACTCCTATTAAATGACCAGGTATGTCCTTCTCTAGATTCTAGGACACGTAATCGCAACATATCTTTCGGAATCATCCCTATCCGCAGGCAAATCAATGACGTACATGCCGTCCCACGAATCGGGACCGCCATGCTAACACTTCCTAAAAAGGATGCGGACCCCGTTGACGTCACTAACGCATACTTTTTTAACGCCAACATTCTACCAATAAGGGGTTAAAACTATACCTTACTACACACCATATACATTTATTATTGACATATTTCCACTTGTAGTGTCCAAATTATTATTGTGCGATTTATATAAGAAAACAAGTG